>JAFIRS010005067.1:0-66846 GCA_018342105.1 Gonioctena quinquepunctata
TTGGCAGAGTTTAATGGCAGGTTTTAAAAAAAAATATTTTCCTTTTGGTTTTTTGAAAATCAAACAAACATCATTATTTGTCATCACTTACTGTAAACATGCGCTGATTTAAAACTTCATATCTCCCTTGATGAACAAAGTATCAAGTTAACTCAAAAATCCAAATGTTCAGAATGAATGAAACTTCATTTTGGCATTATTACAGTAATTAAAATTTATTTTACCTACCTCAATGCCTGCTTCTATGTACGTGGTTTCGTTTTATCCCGATGAAACAAGTTCTTGAATGCAAACCACTTCGGCTGGTAAACATTATCAGTTCCATCACCGGATTTTGATTTGGTGGTTTTCTTCAACTCTCTCTGGAACTGCCCGATCAAACTTTTAATTTTTTTCTAAACTTTACCACCATCGCTGTCGAATTGAGCAGCTATTTCTCCCCATGCGTCGTACTTCTTTCGTTTATTCTTATAGTCTCTTTCCGTTGCATCCCAAAGGATTGATTTTTCACGAAATAGTTCTAATAATTCACAAACGTTTTCCCTCGACCACTCCATGTCGTGCCAAGTCAAGACTAAATACAAAATAATAAAATCTTCCGCCGTCCACATCAACGTTGCTAACATTTGTTTTACACATGTCTTTGATCTTCACCGATAAGTGATGGGAAACAGAATTTTGTTGCTAACCCTGTTAGAAACATATTGTCGGTAAACATTTTCAATAATGTTTTTTACATTTGTTACCAACAACGTTACTCAACAGAAGTTACCAACAATTTTTCCAATAATCTACAAACTTTGTGAGTAACATTGTTAGAAACACCATGTTTCTAACAATATTTTTCTTGGTGCGGACACGGCTCAAGAAATCAAGCATTTCTAATTTCTTTGTACCTAATATGGTTACTTTTCATAAGAGTTTCAATCAAAATACACCATCAAAACACTAATAATACATAGGCTTATTTCATTATGAAATCTGTGATGAAATCAGAAATTCATTGTTGAGAATAAAAATATTTGGTAGAATATATCTTTTTACATTTGATATATTTTTCAAAGGTAGGTGTATCCTCTGTAAATTAACGAATCATACTATTAAACTGACTGTCATATATCTACAGCAACCGTGCGATAGGTGCAATAGGTGAGATGAATATAATTGATGAGGTTTGAGATAATATGGTGTAGTCACCTTTATTTGAGGTTAGAGCAAAGATTATGAAGGTGCCAATTTCTTTGATTGAATGAGTATAAGCTCCAAACTGGTATACGAATGGAAATAGTGCTAGACGTTTTGAATTGAATGAATAGTCGATATTTGACTGCTAACGTATTTGGAAGTTGAGGAAAAACACGCCGAACCATATCCATCCACTTTAACTGAAATAAATTGTTTTTACCTTAGCAGGTGGTGTGAATTTCGTCACATGAACTTTCTAAACACTTATTACTATATAATCAATCACTGAGAATAGTATAACAATTCGCATGCACCTAACTTCTTTCCGAAAGAAATCAGGCAAATCACAGCGGAACTACACATAATCATAACCTTCACACAAATCAACATTTTTTGATTTTTGAGCCGGTGTGCTGCGTACGGCGTTCGCGAATTTCTAGCCGTTAGCAACAGCACGTATGAAGCTTTGTTGCCATATGCATCTTCTTTCTGCTTTTTCAGGGCGTTGCCAAATCTTGGAATTCACGCAATTTTAACTATTTGTCACCTTGGTTTTTTTTGTGGTATATGATTTGGTAAGTTTTCAGTATGCATTCATAGCATAGTTGTGTTATATTGAAACCTATCACAAAAATCCACCATATCAATATGTGGATGAAATTATCAACTTTGAAAACATTACTCCTTCAAGGCTTATATATTTTTTACACAATGGAATTGAAATTCATTTCTGAAGACCGACTCTATGTTTGTAAAATATATCAATATCTATATATAATGAAATATAATTACGATATATCCATGAATTGGACCAATATATGGATAAAAAGAAGACATTATTACACTTTCTATGCTTCTATATATATATATATATATATATATATATATATATATATATATATATATATATATATGTTTCACCCAATAATTAAAATATATTTTAAATGACTCTATATATGTTTATTAATATATCAATATCTATAATGAAATGTAATTACGATGAATATCCATAAATGGACCAATATATGGATGGAAACATATAGCTAATATAATTTTACTCAATGTAAGATGAAAGGTTTAAGCCAATCAAATGCCAATATTGGCTACAAGTTCCCAATATTGGGCCTGTAAAAGATATACTACCAATCACATATAAATATCTGGCCAATATGTTGTGCTACTGGGGTGATGCAGATTACAACTTCATAAACGGAGATGTTGGCTGTCAAAGACGCATATCCGATGACGGAGTGTTCAAAAATACTTTGTACAGAAAATTGGAAACTAACTCACTAAACATCCCACCACCATGTGCTTCGCAACCTCCATATTTAATCGACGTACCAAATGTTGTAATATCAGTTGATGAGGCATTTGCAATGAACCAATACACTAAGGGCTTAATCGAACGAATGTTCAATTACCGTTTATCTAGAGCTCGCAGGGTTGTAGAGAACGCGTTAGGCATATTGAATAGTGTGTTTCGTGTATTGAGAAAACCAATTTTGTTGGAACCAGGAAAGGCATCAAAAGTTGTATTAGCAACTATATATTTGCACAACTTTCAGCGCAAACGCTGCACTTAAGGCAAATATATACATCACGTGGAACATTTGATACTGACATGGATAATTTATAGCGGGTAGATGGAGGAGTGATGATGAGCGAACACCGTTATTATTTTTTTAACAGCAGACCATTTTAAAAATATACGTCTTTATTTGGCGACGCATTTTAGCTCAAATGGCGCAATACCGTGGCAAAATAATTATTGAATGAAAGAAAGTATACTTACTTGATTTAATGTATCCACAGTCTGCGTAGGTTTGTCCCGGTCCGATCAAAAATGGAAACTTCCGAAGGCGATCCATTTTGATACGTAAACACTGTCCCATCCTGAAAAAAGCACAAATATTGACTTGACTTGTATAAAATATACCTTCATTTGAAATGAAATAGATAAAATAAAATAAAGAAGTTAAAATGCAATCTGTTCTTCTATAGGTGCCCATCAATGACCTCATTTTAGTTTTCAGCTTATCTACAGGAATTTCCAACATTTAAAGTTATTTCTTTCCAGGCATCTTCTCTGAGGGTATTATTGGGATAATGTTTGTTTTGGATCCGACAGCAAATGATATTCTGAAACATCAATTCAAAGTTACATTTTTCGTTGTTCATTTTGATTTTTTTCGAGCGCGACAGAAATAACGACACAAACACGTATGGTAGAACCAGAAATCTGAGAAGGTTATCAGCAGGCGGTGGATTCTACGCAGAGTTGTACTGCCCTAGCCATTAAATTTTGTTTTATAGGTAGGTATAATGATATTGGGTTGAATTATTAAGAGAAATTGCCTGAATATATTTGAAAATTGTTTATTTATATATAATATATGATAATATATATATATATATATATATATATATATATATATAATTATAATATATGATATACCTCATTGATGTAAAACGTCAAACTTTATAATTTATATAAAGTTCAGTTTCTCGATGAAAGGTATTTATAAATAAAATAACTCACGAAGATCAGTTTTACTGTCGTCATCCAAATTGATAATAAACTTTTCTTTGGGAATTTTTTCTATATCCATATATGACTTTTCCACTTTTTTAATATGGGAAACACACTTGGCCCAGCTGCTATCAGGAATGTTTACAGTTTCTGTTTGAATAAGAGCTACCACAGTTGAACTTGAAAAAGTATTATTTCTTCGAACTGCTGACTTATGTATGTCCCATTCTTTTAGCCAATGAATCACAAAAATATTTTTTTTCATCGAATAACTGCGTAAAACTTCTGCTGGTAACTGTTTTTTGTGTACTTTTCCTCCTAGTAAATATCATTATTTTACATATATTCTTGTATAGTGGATTTGGTGTCATTATGACGATAATACTGTTGGGTGGAATATTTGATATGAGTTTATTTTGGAACCAGTCTTCAAATAATTCGGCTGTAGTATCGATAATCGACTAAAGAGTCGTTAATATTCATTGCCTATAGAGACAACGCATTTGGTATAAAACCATTTTCGGTTCCTGCGTGAATTATCCTAATGCGTTTTCCTTCATTAGACGGCGCATTAGTTTGGCACAAGTCAGATGAGTCTACCTAATTTTTGTTTGGAATATCGTGTGTATCGAACCAAGTTTCATCCAAATACACTACTGTTCTACCATATTCTCTAAATTCGTTTATTGCCATTAAATATTCAAATCTCCATTTCTTGAAACGCACAGATTCCATTATGATTTTCCTGCTACTAGTGAGCTTTTTAAATTTGAATTCATTTTGTGAAAGATACCAGTTCCATTCTTTTTGAGCCGTTGCATTAAAATATCTAATGTGGGCACAATTTGCTCTTTATGCAAGGCATATATTGTTCTTCGAATTATATCTACATCACAGCCATCTAGTTTTCTTGAACCGCCAGAGTCTTTTCGTTTCTTCATTTTTAAAAATGAGTTATTACTATTTCAAACACTGTGGAATACCGTGTTTTTGTTAAAGAATCACTTTCTTGCACAGCTTGATCCTTGGACATTCCACGTTCCAGAAGGGAAGTATGAACATTTAATATAATTTGTTTTTCATGAGGGTGTAACATTTGTCGACTAGTGGTACTACGACCACCAGTTGAAGTTCTAGCTTCAAGATGAGCCCATGGCCGCCTCATTTTTCACGACACAAAAATCGAGTAGACACTTCGAAATAGACACAACTGACACAACGGAATATTAGGTAGGTAATGACTGAATGTTGTTTAACCTTTCCCCTTTTATTTCTGAAATTGGAAAACGGTGAGTTCTCAAATCAGTATTGTTTCCCAAATCTGGTGAGTAATTCATTTTGTAACCGTGAATAGACCATTATCGCTATAATCTCGGTAATAGCCCATTAGTACTGAAAGTCTGGTGGCCAGGTGAGTAAATTTTATAATTTAGACACATTTAAACATATCCTTCTAAATCAACCTTTCGAGATTTTTTACTTTCAAATAAATTCAAATACAAAACTGTCAACAAAAGCCAAAAATAATGGAGAGCCCACTATTATTGAAATGCCAAACTATTTCATGAGATATTTCAATCCGGACCTGGGAATCATTGAAGTGACACACACTTTGATTGCTCATCTATATTTCGAACAATAGGTGATAATGAGGGTAGTTGGTTAATTGCAAATTCTCCACTGTCGATGTTATAAAATTCATATTGGGGGTTATTTTATCATAAAAAATACGTTAGGTATGGAAAACTCCTTGAATACGATGTATTGCGATATAAAAAACAATGTCATGGTGTTATGTACATAGTATTTACCATACGAATGTTTCTCAAGCAAAATTTCACAAGAAATTATAACAAAAATTCAGGATCAACTCTCCGTGAACAATGAGTCTCACTACAAAGCTGTATTTCTGGCAGTGAGCGCAGGTGCCTTTCTCAACCGGTAGAAAGAGATTATCTAATATCATTTTCGAAGATGCCGTAACAGCCTAGTTCGAAGTTACTCTGCGTTCGTTATTGTCCCACTCTCTTTTACTTGTGTTTCAATCTCTATATTAATTAACTTCGGAAAATAAAATTCAACTTTGGATTCGATAAATATCAAAATGCGATAACGCGTTCATTAGAAAGTAGTACATACAAATGGATGATGTTCTGACCTAACATATAAATATAGTTTGTTTCTCAGTTCAGTTTCTAGATTCAATTTGAGAAAGGAAAAGACTTGCTGATAAGTTATGTATATCAAGGGATGATGAACTTTTGTCGAATAGTTTCTTATTAACACGAACGAAATAATCTCTCATAAGGTGAAACGAAAATTATCAAAATCCTGCAGTACACACGTTGAATGGAAGTACAGGTTGGGCCCAATAGGCGCGACTATTGTGAATTTTCCATAACATGTTTGGGGTTTATCAAAATTTACATTTGGAGACTGAAAATCATTTATACTCAAAATGACTACAACGAAAAAAATAACTCATAAATGTTCTCTTAGTAGTTCCATGTAGTTTCTCAGAAATGATCTACTTTCAATTAGAACTCTCTGGGAATAAAAAATGATGGCAGCATCAAGTCCAATATTGTCCAACCCTTTGTTCTCCCAAAGGTACTTTTAAGTACCGAAAAATCACGATACCTCTAAATACCACACTGAGAAACATACGGATTAGATGATCCCTTTATTGAAATTATTGATTGTTTGTTAGTTATTCATCATCAGAATTCGTGTACAATATAGATTTTGATATATATCTGTTAACGGTACTCTCAGGTACCGGTGGTAGTTAGCGAACCCGAATACTTGACTGATAAATGAATACATACACAAAAGAAATTTAACATTCATCCATGATATTTCACAAAACGTTTTTTTTCTCATTTACACAAAGAAAAACACCACAAGATGGGCAGTTCGAATGAGGTTTTAACTGTTTCGCTTGGGCGCTACACATTTCACACCTCCCCCTTCGTTCGACAGATTCAGGCCAATGGTTTTCTCTGTTGCCCAGACGAATTTCGTCTGAAACACTGTAATTATAGCGCCTCTCCTTGGGTGTGGGTCCAGTATTAGTAGATTTCCGCTTCTTTCCAAATTTAGGAGATTTGCTACATAACCCTTTCACTATCTCCCTTCTGAAGGCTAAAACTGTCATTTTCGGCTAGTGTTTAATTTTTTTAGTTACAACGTAAGCATCCATAAACGTTATTTCAATGCATCCCCAAAATATGCGGTGCCACCATTTCTTAGAACGTCTGTCAATACTATGACATTGACTTAACTGATCATGGTATCCACACCCCCTATGGACTTGTTTCAATCCTCAACAACCCATCTTTCAATGTTCTTTAGATTTTTACCTTGTTCAGTATCATGGAAATTAGAAGCTAATGTAACTATTCTATTATCTTTCCATTTGTAGAAAGGTAATGCCAGTGTTGGAAGTTCTGTGATCAAACTCACCTCTCTTCAAGCTCTCATCAGTTGCCATACCGTTGGTTAATCCCTTTCGATCTCTCCTTCGTGTGCCACATGCTAGGGTCCCTTCAAGATTTAATCGTATATCAATACTGTTGGAATAGATTATCTTATTCTTGTGCCAGTCTTTTTTAGTCATTTGTAAGACAACTCTCGCTCCCAAGGTGTATTTCGCAAATTTATGATTGATTTCTTCTTCTATTCCCTGGTAAATTTCATTTTTTTTTACAAATCCAGACATGTTATATAAGATCCAAAATTTGTAGCCTCTTTTTATGGGCTTCTTAGGCTTGTACTGTTTTATAGAAGACCGAACCTTGAACTTTATGATGGATTCATCCACACACATCATTTGTTCTCCTACGTAGTTCATGAATGTTGAATTCAGGGAATTAATTAATGGACTTATACAGCTCATCTGTATTATTGTTGGGAATAATGTTATTATCATTGAGGTGCAAATTTGAAAGTATAGCCTGAAACCTATTTCTGGACATAGTTTCAGCTACAAGTTCTACTTTCAAATCCTCTGCAGTTGACCAATAACTTTCAACATTTGGCAAAATATGATATCCCAAAAAAAAATTATTCGTATGAATGATAATATATCTTCCTCAGTTACAATAACTCTTTTATTTCTTTGTGTAGCATACAAATTTGTTTGCAATGTTATATTTTGGACAGCTTCACAAATACGTCCGAAGGTGAAGTACATTCAGCAAAATATACTTCCTCTCACGAATACCTCTGATATTTAGGCGTAGGAGCGCGATGCTTCTTTTTTTCCATTTGCGCTCAAGTTCTCGTACTCTCTCTTCCTCAGGTTCTCATTCCTGTTCTGCCTCAATATTTTCTTGTTCTAGTCCTTCATTTTCTTGATCTAATTGTTCAATTTCTTGAAGCGAATCTCTCAATGGTTGAAAATATTCCTATCAGATTGTTCAATATCCGTCTCTGTACTATTATCCAAATCATCCAAATCGTCATTCTCCAGTAATTCTAACAATTCCTCGTCAGTAAGTGGACGCCTAAAGTTCCTGCGTGACGACATTCTGTAAAAAATAGTAATATATGAAAACACCGCTTTACCACCAACGGTACTTAAAAGTACCGACAAAATAATGACGTATATTCCTTCGGAAATATACTAAATATGTAAATTTTATATTTTTTATTAGAAATAAGACCCTTACCTGCAATGTTCACCTGATAGATAATCGAATGATCAATTACACTCGGATAATATTCCAAACAAAATTGATGTTCAAACCTAACCTGTCACCTTCCATGAAATTATTTTTGTTCTAATATTAGGTAGGCAGTGTCGTCAAACTGTAAATCCAATGTAATGTGTCGATTTAAATGAACTTTGAATGTACCGTTGAGCGTTCTCAGCCATATTATGTCACACTTCAAATTGATAGGCGAATGGAAATGGAAGACTTCAAAAGTACCGTTGAGCGGTAAACAGGGTCGTTACAAAATTGATGCCCGGTGGACAGAGGGTTAAGTATTCCATAGAAAATAACGATTGTATATCTCTTAGGGCCGTTTGCACCGGTTATACTAAGCGAAAGATAAATGAAGCTTATCTTTAAGCTTGGCTTAAAATCACTATTTCTTTTGCACGGTTTTCAAACTGATTCTTAAGGTGGACCTCAAGTACCCTTTAGTTAAGCCCAAGATTTTTATGGCTCAAAGTTCTCCTTATATTATCCTAACCTCAATCTGAATGTTTTCTTGCGTTTTTTCTGGTTTTCTCGAAGGATATTGTATTTTGTTTGTGACAATCGGTTTCTATTAAAAAATAATATGAATAATTTTGTTCACGACGATGACGATCTGAATTTGATCATTTATGGAATTCCCAGACGGATTTATCATCGAAATGGATATTTCAACAGCTGGGATGATTTAACATTCTTTTCGCGATTGAGGGTGACAAAACCAACCTCTCTATATATTTTTAACCTAATTGAGGCAGAAATCGAACACCCCTATGACTTGTAAGTATTTATTAACAAAAATTGTTGAAAATTACAATAAGATCTGTTTTTGTCCCTTTTTCAGTACAGTGTGGTTCCCATGAACCAACTATTGATTTTTTTACGTCTGTGTGCAACAGGAACACACTTATCTTGTGTTGCTGACTTTGGAGGCACACATCTTTCAACAGTATCTAGAATTGTAAAACGGGTTGGAAGAGCTTTGGCGAGGAAAAGTAGAAGGTTTATTTGCATGCCTGAAAGATTGCGAGATATTACGCGTGGCCAATTTGATTTTTATGAAATTGCACGTTTTCCTCGTGTGATAGGTGCTGTTGATGGCACCCATATCAGAATCCGATCACCAGGTAAGCAATATATGTCAATTTTTTTATTTTATGCGAACAAAATCATTATCAGGAGAAGATGCTGAGGTTTTTAGAAATAGGAAAGGGTACTTCTCAATGAATGTACAAACAGTGAGTGGTGCCAATTCAAAAATATTGGACCTAGTAGCGAGGTGACCTGGTTTTTGCCATGATATCACTATTTTTACACCCCCGTGTGAAGATAGTAAATGTTAGTAAAACAGATTATATTATGAAATTTTTGTGTTACTTCTAAAACAAAATTTTTTTTCACTCCGCTAGTTTAATAGTTAGAGGAAGCACAGCTATCTTGACTCATCCTGTATACCAGGTTACAACGAAGTGAGGGTACACTCAATATCTTTGTTAATTTTGAATCAAAGTCCGAGGAGGCTTGGAAAATATGCTCGACAGTCAACCTGTTAAGCATACCTTCATCTCATCGTCGTCGTAAATTTATTCAAATGAAAAAATAATTCTTCAAAACTTCAATAACAATAATGCGTTTTACAGAAACATATATTTATATCTTTGATTTTAACTTTTTCAATTCAATTTCTTTCATCTCCAGTTCAATTAATTTTGTTTTTTTTTCAATTTCAAATAGTTCTTCCTCTCTTTCTCTTCTCCTTATTGACATTCCCTTTTCATTTTCATAATATTCCTGTTTCAATTTTGCCAATTTCAAATACTCCTCTGATAGTTGGCTTGAATTCGATTGTTGGATATTTGGTCTCCTTCTTTTCGACCATTTATGCTCAAGTGGCTGAGATACGTTTCCTCAGCTGATTTAACCTAAAATAAATAACATTTCAGTATTTAATGTGAACCATACATCATAGGAATTTCAAGTACAAACTAAACTGAATTTGCGACAATCTTGCATAGCCAAGGATACAGTTCAGCTAATTTGAGAATAAAATTATAGGCTATACATTTTTATTAATGAATCTGGATATATATATATATATATATATATATATATATATATATATATATATGTATATGTATGTATATAGACAATACGTTGTCACCTCAGTGTCGTTGACTGGACGACCTGACCTCACCCCTTCCTGGTTGTAATATTTTATTCATTTATGCATATATCTTCTGAGGGGAGGCTTCAAAACAGGGTATTTATGCATATATCTTCTGAGAGGAGGCTTCAAAACAGGGTTCTCAAAAGAGGGGGGACGATTTCCTTTTTTCTAAATTTATGTTTATGTATATAGATACTTCAGATACGAAGTGACCTCCTAATATATATGGCTGCGCGAGATTTGCAATTCCTTCCCGCCTCATACAGTGTTGCCGCGTATTCGAGGAGTGTCCGTAGTGCGATTCGATTCAAAATTGGTATGTGGGGGATTTCGGGGCCGAAGTATGTGGATTTTCTGTCAGAATTCATGAATTCAAGAAGGCGGATTATGGTCCAATTCGATTCAAAATTGGTGTAAGGGGGTTTTCGAGGACGGAGATTATGAAATTTTTGTCAAAATTCATAAATTCAGGATGGCGGCCCCAATATGGAGGACGAGTTTTGTGATTATGGTCCGATTTGATTCAAATTGTTAGCAGCGGTTTTCGCGGTCGAAGATTTTGAATTTTTTGTCAAAATTTATAAATTGAAGATGGCGACTCCACAGATGGAGGACGAGTTTTCTGATTATGGACATATTTCATTCAAAATTGGTATGTATGTGTTTTCAGGTTCAGAGATTAGGAATTTTTTGTCAAAATCTATAAATTCAAGATGGCGACTTCAGGATAGCGGACGAGTTTTGTGATTATTTATTTATTTATTTATTTATTAAATACAAGAGTTGAAGTTAAATTCATTAACTCTTTTTAGCTAATTTGGAGGGTTAATTGACAAATTACATCTAAGAGATATGTGAATACGTTAATACACACATATGTACATGATATTTATATATACATTTATATTGAATGGACTTCATGTGAAGAAATTCTTGTGCAAATATTTGGTGGTTCAATCCGTAGAACCTGTCCAGTGAGTTATTGAATGCATTGAGAGATGGAGATGACACAACAGCAGGAGGTAGATTTTTCCACAGAGCAAAGGCACGAGTTCCAAGCCGGTCAAGAGAATTGTGTCAAGGAAGGATTGGCTAGCGACTGTGTACGGAGAAACTGTAGACAGGGTCCAATTAATGTTCCGGAAATTGAAGTCACCAGCTATTATCAGATTGGAGTAGGTTTGGTTGAGTTGTTGGATGATATCATTGAGATGCAGATCGTCAGCAGGTGAGGTAGACGGTGAGCGATAAATGCAAACATGAACAAGGATAAAAAAATTGAAAAATAATTTTAGTCCCAGTATTTCGATGTTTGGAATAGATAAATTCAGATCACGAGGCTCTTTAGAAATGACAGAATTTTTTACGTAAATGGCCACTCCACCGCCCACTGTTGTCAATCTGTCTTGTCGAAACATGGTATAATTGGGTAACTGGTAAAGACCTAATGGAAGGCGAGAGTTCAACCATGTTTCAGACAACATGATGACGTCAGGGTTGAAACATGAAGTGACAAGGACGAGATCATTATATTTAGAAGGAAGGGAATTCAGATTAGTGTATAGGATGGAGAAATTCTCAATTAGTTTTTTGATGTTGATGGTGGTTGGGCTTCATTGAGTTTGATTATTTGCGGTGTACGGTTGATATATTTAATAGTTAGTCCAATCTCGCCTGCGTCGAGCCTCCTTTTCAGTTCACTACGAAGGTTTTGCAGGTTTCTGGATTGCTCCGGAGTGAGATCAGCGCGGATTTTAACTTGTGGGTATCGACCTCCTGCTTTTGCTTTGTTCTTGAGAATTCCAAACGAAAACTTGCAATCGGCGAATTCTACCTTGGCGAGGAGGGGGCCAGGGCCTGATCTTTGACCGATTCGGTATATACTATTTACGTGGGATTCAATGTCAGGAAGTATGGAACTGATGAATGCACGTACGGCGTTCGAATCATCTTGAGGGTTATCTGATTCATGAAGGCCAGCAATGATGATGTTTTTTTCGCGGCTTATTCTCGATCTCACTTCATAGTAAATTGTCTCCGAAGGAATTACGGGATTCACAGGGGCATTCGATGGGGTTTTGATTTGGCTCTCCAGCGATAAGAGTTTTTCTTCTAGAGTTACGGCTTTATCCTTTAAATTTCTAATATCATTGTAGGTAACTATCGATTGGGCGTGTTTCTCTAAAGTTACATTGATATTATTCATGCTTGCATTGCAAGTGATTAGTTGCGATGTCAGCTGGGCGAACTGGTCCATTATTTGCGCTAAGTGACTTGTATTCAATGGCTCTGGCTGGGAGTTTCCTGAGTATTGGGACAGTGGCATGCTTGGTCAACACGTTGGACAGATCCAATTACCGTCAGGCAGCGTCGGAGTGGGCGTGTCAAAATTGGTGTGTGGGAGTTTTTGGGGTCGGAGATCATGATTTGTTCCAGCTCAAAACTTACATGGAACAGACCTTGTAATAACGATGCTCTATTAGAACTGAACAGATCAAGGCGAACCAACTAAAAAGCAAAAAATAAAATAACCAATAAAAACATTTTTGAAGACAAGCTTTCATTTAAGCCGTGTACTAAAACGTATAAAATAAGTTTAAATCATCGCTGATAAAGATTTTATCATTTTTTGTTGAATTGTTTGGTTTCAGAAAGCTTGTCGCGCGAACTGTCATGAAATTAATTGGTACCTACTTTTATGATTACTTCGCGCGACAAGCTTTTTGAAATCAAATGATCCAACAAAAAATAATTAAATCATTGTCAGCGATGACTAAAACTTATTTTATACATTTTAGTTCGCGGCTTAAATGAAAGCTTGTCTTTAAAAACGTTTTCTATTAGTAATTTCTTTCAAAGCATCAAGTGATACACCTGCATACATGTTCTACGTTTGCACCATTCCTTTGGCATTGAAATGTCAAATTTCAACAACAGAAATCAGAGACAAACCTACACAGATTGAAGAAGACAAAATTTGGATGAATGTTCCATTTAAAAATATGCAAGATCGGTTTGTCTTCATTTTATGGGATATTCGTATATTCTCTGCAGGTTTTTTGAAAGATACCATTCATTACCTGCAACTTCTGTTCGAAACATATGAAACTCGAATAAACAAGATTTATAGTTCGTCGATAACCCTGTATAGTAGTAAAGGTAACCCATAAAAGTTAATTGACAGATGAGATGAAAAATATTTTCTCCTTTTACAGCTAAGAGAATATAAATTTGAAAAAATACCTAGAGAAGTTCGGTTCACAATACCAAGTTTAACTGTCAAATGTGATTTGAAAGTTCTTATTAAATGTGCATGCATTTTGAATACAGAGTGGCCCACCGAAAACTTTACACTTCTCCAAATGAAAAAATAAAAATACGCATATGAACGTTAGTTTTTAAAACGATACAATTTTTTGTCTTTCAGCCCCTCTGTTCCAACCCTTGAAATCTGAAATGTGAATGAGTGATGACTCATTTGAATGGGAATTGAATACCTTTTCAACGGAATATTGCTCGTTGAATTTGGTGTGTGACACACCCAAGAGAATTTTCGAAATTTATAAATTTCACCCCTACAAAATAAAACTGGTTCATGAACATGAAGACGATAACGAACGACGTTTGAAATTTTGTGAGTTAATTAGTGAAAGATTGATACGTGGTCCACAATTCTCATTTAACATTTGTTTTTCAGATGAATGCTAGTTTTATATTATTGATACTATGCAAGTTCTGCAAAACAGTTTCTGGATGAACATTTTTCTGGCAGATGGATTGAAAAAAAAATAACTCCTGAAATGCTCCACAAAGTTCGCGAATATTTCTAACAGTGCGTTTGAAATCATATTTTGGAGGTTTGGGACAGACACTTTCAACATTTATTTGATTGAAACGAGTGGTAAGAAATTTTGTTGAATTTAACGCCTTATCTCTTCCAAACTACTCACCCGACATCAACGAACAATATCCTGTTGAAAAGATAATTCAATTTCCTTTGAAATAAGGCATTACTCTCCCTTTCTATTCAAGATGCAGGGGATGGAAAAATACCAATGAAATATTTCCCCCTAAAAACTAATGGTCATGTGTTCAAGCGTACTTTGATTCATTAATTCAGGAGAAAATGAACCTGAGTAAAATATTTTCGGTGGTCCACCCTCTATAGTTCTATAGTGCAGATACAAACAATGGCATATTATATGTTATACAGTCACCTGTGAAATCCGCATCATATGGCAAATCATTTATTGAAGTGAATGCCAACTGGCGTGTAGAAAAACAATCACCTGAATTGGTATTTTTTTAAATATTGCTAAATGTTACAGAAAAATATTGTATATTTTGAATTTAACAGTCTAATCTATTTACAATCCTTCAGTAACGCTTGAAGTTTTCTATATTTTTTCATGGGTTTTGGAATAAATCATTGAAGCTGGATTAATTTTGTATTGAATTTTATGTATTTCCATTTGCGTTTCAGTTTTCGTATAAGTAAATTCGGTAGAAAATGTAATAATTGATAAAAAACCTTTTAGATGACAAGTTTTCATTCAAATGCGTTGAAAAGTAAAAAATAATTGTCTGACGTAGTTTATCCCGTAACTTATAAATTCAAGAGTTTGGCGCTCAAAGTTTTGAGTTCGAATACAAAAGCGAAAAGCTTTCGCATCTATAACTCACTGAATGACCTACGTCACATATCCAAAGCAATTATTTTCAATTTTTTGGCGTATTTGAATGAAAGCCTGTCTTTACGAAGGTTTTTGATATCTTAATCTATGCATTTTTGTTGAAGCGTCGTTATTATGAGGCCTCTTTCCTGTGGGTTCTGAGTTCTTCCATGGGGAGACAATCTAAAGATTAACTCGTCCGCCATCCGGTAGCTGCCATTTTCAACTCATGAATTCTGACTGAAAAATCAACAATCTTTGACTAAATTTATAATCTCCGAACCCAAAAATCCCGACATACCAATTTTGAATAGAAACGGTCCATAATCACAAAACTCGTCCACCATTTCGGAGCCGCCATTTCAAATCTTAAGAATTTTTACAATAAATTCATAATCTCTGACCCCAAAAACCCCCACATACCAATTTTGAATAGAATCGTACCATAATTACAAAACACGTCCGCCATTTTGAGTTCATGATTTTTTTGACAAACAATTCATAATCTCCGACCCCAAAAACCACCATATACCAATTTTGAATATAATCGGACCATAATCACAGAGATCGTCTGGAGCCGCCATTTTGATTTTATGAATTTCGACAAAAAATTCATAATCTCCGAACCCGAAAATCCCCTAGTACCAATTTTGAATTGAATCGTACCATAATCAGAAAACTCGTCCGATATCTTGAATTTGTGATTATTGTCAAAAAATTCACAATCTCCGACCCCGAAAACCCCCACGTACCAATTTTGAATAGAATCGGACCATAATCACATAGATCGTCGGAGCTGCAATTTTATGAATTTTGAGAAAAAATTCACAATCTTTGACCTCGAAAATCCCCCTATACCAAAAAATCCATAATACATTATCACGGAAGCTATAAACACGTGCCAAATTTCACGTTAATCGATCAATTTAACTTTTAAGATTTGATCACATACATCGGATCAGGTGAAAGTAAATAAAGACTTCATTATCACAGGTTGAGCCATTATTTATCACTTATCACACATATAATATTTATTCAAAGTGCACAAATATATTAACGGTCAATTGACGCAACGTTGCCAACAGCCAGAGGTGACAACGTATTTGTAATCTCTATTCTCACTGTTATATTAGCCTGAGGACACAACGGACTGCCCGTCATTTCTTGGTACGGCGACACTAGCGCTGGTGATATATGCTCGAACTAAACAGACAAATTGTAGAAAAAAACTATACGAAGTACCTTAGAATAATATTTCGTTAATTAACTTGGGGTGACATCTAGGTTAATTTTATATCGAAATCAAGGCAAAACGTTGTCACCTCACTTATCTGAGGTCACAGCGTCGTATAATATATATATATATATATAAAATGGAAGGAATTTAATGGACATAGCCCTCAGAGAGTGTTAACTGTAGCTGTTTCGGTTGCCCCATCAGTAGGTGAAGAAGTGCAAGGATGAACAACACTTGGTAGAAAACGACAAATCAACGGAGTCAACAAACAGAAGCCAGCCGCTCATTTGTGATTTCGGTCAGCAGACCCTGAATGAGGGCTATGTCCATTAAATTCCTTCCATTTTGTTTTTAACAGTCCCCTCGATATTACTCTCTTTCATATTTATATTCCTGGACTCGGATGTCACGCAAGTAGCTATAGCTGCCTCCGTGGTGACATTGGTTGTTGCCCTGGAATTCAGGGTCTGCTGACCGAAATCACAAATGAGCGGCTGGCTTCTGTTTGTTGACTCCGTTGATTTGTCGTTGTCTACCAAGTGTTGTTCATCCTTGCACTTCTTCACCGTACTGATGAGGGCCGAGAGCCCGAAACACGTGTCTACGGTTAACACTTTTCTCTGAGGGCTATGTCCATTAAATTCCTTCCATTTTGTTTTTAACAGTCCCCTCGATATCACTCTCTTTCATATTTATATTCCTGGACTCGGATGTCACGCAAGTAGCTATAGCTGCCTCCGTGGTGACATTGGTTGTTGCCCTGGAATTCAGGGTCTGCTGACCGAAATCACAAATGAGCGGCTGGCTTCTGTTTGTTGACTCCGTTGATTTGTCGTTTTCTACCAAGTGTTGTTCATCCTTGCACTTCTTCACCGTACTGATGAGGGCCGAGAGCCCGAAACACGTGTCTACGATTAACACTTACCTCTGAGGGCTATGTCCATCAAATTCCTTCCATTTTGTTCTTAACAGTCCCCTCGATATTACTGTCTTTCATATATATATATATATATATATATATATATATATATATAAATATATATATATATATATATATATATATATATATATATAAATTTATAAATTTATAAATAAACTCACTGAAATTGTACCATCCGTGTAGGAATGGTCACTGAAATGACTGCTGGATGGTAGATAGTCTGAATCAAAAGTATTTGGAAGTCCGTAAACAGTCTTAGGATTCATAATATCTGATACTGAATCCGTTGAAACATCTGTTATAATTGTTTCGGGTCCACCTCCCGTTTTCTTAATTCCCATCTTCTCCTGGGCAATTTCTTTTCTCTTATTTTTCTTTATATTATCATAACATTTTTTCAATGAATCCTTTGCCCTAGGTAGGCCTTTCGGTGATTAGGCATTAAAAAGGGAAGTTATTTTCACCTATGCATCCTCTTTCTCTCGCCAGGTAACAGCATCAGTTCTCTTATTTTCAATGATACTTTTATAAGTATAAATTAAATTGAGAAGTGTTGACTTCTCTCGTCCGGTAAAATTTGGACTCCTCTTCTTTTTAGATTCCTCATCAGCATTCTTACTCGTTTTGAAACAATTTTCTCCTTTAAATACCAATTGAACAACAGAATCGAACACAACACAAATAAAATAATCTCCAAGAATGAAAAGTGTCTGTCAACTGTCAATTGTCATGATTGTCACTAATTTTTTTCTAGTTACAAATTAAAAAATAACTAGATTCTTCGGTGTTGCCACGTCTTCTCGCCGCTTAGCTAACTTTCCGTTAACATTAGCAAACCATCCAAAGCTTGAGGTTCACCCTAACTTTGGGTACACCTCAGTAAAGATAAACATTTGAGGTGAGCCGGTGCAAACGGCCCTTAGTGTTTCTTGCTTCATTATATTTTGCACACATCTGGTCTGCTATGTCACAGCCTCTCAACCCATTAGCGCCCACGGTACCTTTTTGAACAAAAACTGTTTTTTTTAATACACTCCATAAACAGTATTTTATTCAAAATATCAAATGGTACCATAGTTAGTGACATATATAGGTGTACTTTTGGAAGTACAGGGAAGTACGGCAACAATTTTCACTGAATATCAGAAAGAATGTTAATCAACAAAAACAATTTGTTTCCTTCTGCATTGTTTATTCATGAAGTGTCTGGAAGGCAAAATAACAAAAATAAAAGATAAATACCACAATATGGGTTTATTTTAATAGAACGAAAATCTTTCGAAACATGAAAATTTTTAAAACACTCTTTTTCGATACAAAGAGTAATGTTACATTTTTCACAGCTCCATTTGGATCTTCAGTGACACTCGACACATCTAAGTTGTTCGCTAAGTTTTTTTATAAAATGACCTCCCTTGTGTCTTCTAACGCTTGGTAAAATTGCCGGTTCACATCTTGTACAAGTGGATTTTTGATAACAATTCAAATAATGTCGCACTATGGATCTTTGAAAGTCAAGGAGACTAATTTGTAGTCACTTGATATAACACCTCCAAGAATTAACAACTGCTGTGTTTATCAAATTAGTAAACAGGACCCACCACCATTTTTCCCTCTCATACTGTTTCAGTAACAGTTGAGTTGTTGGTCGTGTAGGTCTACACCGCCCATTGATTTGTTATAATTTTTATATATACCTGGTTGGGGAATATCAACTTTGGCCTTAGATGCGGTCGACCAACATTTCACCTGACAAGTGGGTTCTATTGAATCAAAATGTGTTCCAATGGTAACGACACTATTATCGGTCCATCGCACGAATAGAGGTCCACTTCTTTGATCATATTATTGTTCAAAATAACCTCTTTCCTTTTTTTTCAATAATTTTACAAGAGGACATTTTTTGGTCCTGTTGTCTCTGGTGGTTTTCGTAGCTCTGAAACCCTTGTCTTTTAACAATGCCAGCAAATCGTAACTTGTGAAAAAGTTATCAAAAAACACCTTATGATCTGAAGGTACGGCAATATTTTTAACCATGTCGAGAACTACTTTCGATCCTAGTTAGTGGCAATTTGATTTCATTTTTTGAGTGCTCCGCAGTAAGTATTTGTGACAAAGCAATAACCAGTAGAGCTGCACAATAACCACTTTTTGTAGCCCTGGTTTCTCTCTAATAAATTGTTTACTTTGATGGCGTCCAAAAATTTTTACCATAGATTTTCATGAAAAATTCCACATTGCATGAAGTTTTGTTTCAAACGGTTAACAAGGGGCCAAAGTTCTGCCATTTCATCGAGTCTATCCAACGTCGTGTTGTCTGCAAGAAGAATAAATCTTTTGATGTCTAAAAATCTATTTCTGGACATTGATTCTGCCAGAATCAGATCTTCGTCAAGGCTCCAATGAGACCTTTCACTCGGTAATTGGTGATATCCAGTTAGTAACAATATTCCAATGAATATTTTGATATCAACTTTGGAGACGAAGAAACCGTGGTTATTTTCTTGAGAGGAATAAATGTTAGTCTGTGTGACTATTTAATCAAACACCTCATCCTCAAACAAGTTTTCAAACAAGTCATTTCGAACTGGACATTGTCGTTCGGGGTATCATTCCGAGTACAGTTGTTGAGCAACAACTACTTTTTGCTCCTAGGGGAAAACTATTGTACAATTGCGTATATGAGGCATTCCATAAAATTTTAATATTTTTTAGTTAGCTACTCTAACGCCCTACAAGTAACTAAGTATAATATCTGATTAACTGAACCAATTTCTTTCATATTTACATTTTTGTTGAGCGCTAGTGAAGGATCGTGTTGTACACCCTTGTGTCCGAAATGATTCCGGGGGGATCGTTTTACCCCGTTTGATCAAATTCAAACAAAATTGAGAAATGAAACGTTTTTTAGAGATATTATTTATTATTCACACATTTCATATTCACTCTTCTTGGGCTTTGGTCCTTTCCCTGATTGTTTTGTTTTCTCTATCAAATTCTCTTCCCCTTGTTTTTTCCCTTCAAGTTAACTTTTCCCTTTGTTTTTTTAGAACTTGTAGCTGAAATTTTTCTATTCATGCGTGCAATTTTTTTCAATTATTTTTCTGTTCTATCTCTTTTTTCGTCTAATAAATTCTTGAATGGCTTGCTCGTAAGTATTCCTGTGCTCTATTAGTTTTTGTGAGTCTTCTTTTTATTTTTGGCAGGGGTTGAATTTGACGTGGAATGATGTTGACGCATTTTTATAAATATTTGTGGGTGAAATGCAAGGCTGTGATGAAGGAGACAAGAAATCATTTTGATGTGGTTGTAGTACAGAAAGATCGTTCCTCAACTACATCAGGCGATAGGATAGCACAGGAAGGTGGCGTCACACTTTTTCACATACCGATGGGGATGCTCTTTTTGATATAAGAGATGGTGTATTTTTGATAGGTGTCAATAGAAACTGAATCGTATCAGGTACTGCACTTGTTGGAGGACGAGATGCCAGGGATTCGTTGTCCTCTTTTTGTTCTGTCGTTCTTGCAGCAGCATACTCTACATCAGTAGTGACGTCAGGGTTAAAGAGAAATATTCCGCATTTTTCAAATGCTTTTATAATGTTGATAGGCACAACAGGTTTCAAGTTAGCTTCTCCAAATATTAGAAAAACTGAGACCACTCGACCCGGATTATTATTCATCCACTTCTCTAGCGCTTGATTATGGTACACGCTAAGTGGATACATCACGGCACGTCGAGTGGTTGTAATTCGTGGGGGCAGACACAAAATAGTGACGTGATTTTCTCTTGGTTTTAGTATGACATCTGAATTTCTTGTGTTAGAAAAGTGTCTTCTACAGATGGTTTGGCATGAGCTGAGGAATGATTGAACCACTGTGTGAAGACCTCGATATTGATCCAGCCTGATGGTATGCAAGCATACACTGAGCCTGGTGGCGCTTCATCCATGATTCAATTTTCACCCGTGAGCGACGAAAAATCAACATGGGCGGTATGGAGTTTCCCCCAGCTGATCCGCAAATAACAGCTGTAGTTGATTCTCCTCTTCCAGCAGAGTGATCTCAGAATGCCTTTGTCGGAACCTCCTTGGCCAGCGCGTAGTATTAAACTAATGTTTCATATTGTATCTGTCAGCTTCGTTGTAAGCAAATTTTCTCTTCTTCAATCGTTAGCCCGTACATAGTCTCCTCATTTTCTGTAAATCCACGTGTTCCAAATCCTGCTCTTCGTTAAATACTTTCTTCTAACTCCCCATAACCTTGACACCCCCGACAGCATAAATATTTTTCCTATTCGCTCGTCTTTCGAATGCCATAAGTGGATCAACGTATTGTTTACTGGAAGTTTTGTAAGGCATGCCCTCTTTCACGGCATTTGAAGCCATATTCATGGAACTTTCTCTCCAGTTCTGGCGCGTTGTTTTTCTAATATATCTTCGCGCCATTGTTCCTGAAGAAAAAAATACTCGTTATTAGGCATATAAGGATATAAATATCATTGATATTATCTGAGCAACAACATATTAGAAGCTACTATAATAGTTGCATTATTGGATTGATAGACCCTGCTCCCCACTAAACAAGAAGTACCTAGTTGTATATAGCTATTTTTCAAATAATTGTAATATAAAACACCAACTTATTTTTCAAATAATTGTAATATAAAACACCAACTTATTTGAAACTAACTGAATACGACACTAATGAGTAAAAGATCCCTGGGATCGTTTTACCCTACCCATGAAGGGATCATTTTGCCCCAAATACAACACAACCTAAAACATGATAATATAACTTTGTTCTTTCAATGATGGCAATAGAATACGGTCGATTATATTGTTGAATGGCACTAGAAACCGATAGAAACTCACCCATTACGTAATATCCAATAGGATTAATGCTACATATATGTGCTTACCTTACATCGAACACAGTGATTTTTGTATTTTCAATGTAAAATTTCTCAAACTACTCACAACGCCATTACACTTCGTGACACACTGCGTGAACACTTGTAGGAACAAGAATTCCCCTTGAGAATCATAGATAACGCTGTTGAGACGGCAAAACAGTAAGGGATCGTTTCACAACCGTGCGGAACTGAAATATGCGGGTGCATTACCGTCTGAAGTGTGTTGACTAGCGTAAACGCGCGAAACTGGCCAATTTTGAATACTTTGAAATACACAGCGTTGTTTCAAATTACCCCGAGGTAACATTCAACCCTCTTGGCTCTACATGCCAAAAAAAAAATATCAGAGATTCCTGTAGATAAATCTCTAAGTCATGCAGATGATTAGCAGGATTGGAAGAATTTTGTAATTCGTGCGAAAAAAAAGAAAAATCGTAGCAGAGCGCTTTCGACTAGTTACTAGTCATCATCAATGCTTACCTGCAAGTAAGTAATACCATGATAATTTTATACGAGACATTTTTCGAGAATTTGATATTTTATCTGATAGTGAGTCAGATTCGGATTCTGACCAAGAGGTTTTTGTCCAGTTGATGCCATTGAATGCAAGAGTTGGCAGGGTGTGTGAAGTCCAATACAGTCAGGAATTATGCTGAAGTAACTGTGCCCATGTTCAATGACCAACAATTTCAAATGCACTTCCGTTTGACGAAACAAGCGTTCAACCATCTCTTGGATCACATTGCACCTAGAGTGTCTAATGTGTCCGATAAGAAAGGTGGCCCACAGTGAATCCTATAACACAGTTGTTAGCTGTTATTTGAAGCAATAAAAGTAATTATTGTTTATATTTAGGTCTGTTGGTGAACTCAACGTGTTAATATTACCAATTGTTTGAAATACATTTTGCATGTATTGAACAGGCAGATTTCTACGAGCGTTCCGGTTGTTTACCCATGGAATGGCTGGATTCGCTAGGAATGTAACACAACACCATATGCTGTGATCATTATTGTCGCCGGTTCTTTCATCAACTGACTGTCGAAGAAGACGTCTGATCCATAGTGGGAGAGTTGCTACTGCGCTAAGGATGTCGGCTGTGTTTCGCCGAGGGGATTAAAAACTCTAGCTTGCATAATAGGCCTAGAGATAACTACCTGAGACTGAGCTCCTGCTATGCTCAGTGTTGAAAACACTATGTCAGTGTTTTGAACGTCTTGGTTAGACTAAGAACGTTGGAAATTGCCTGCAAGAATTGAAAATTGAATCTTGTGTTAGCTGGGTAATCAGGAAATTCTGCTGCAGTAATTTCGTTGGGGAAGTCTAAATTCTAAGTCTTTAACCGAGAGGATTTCGGTTCATGTTGCTATCCCCTTGGGATAACGCTGACTGATAGACGCCTGGGGCTGCATCTGAGATCGAAGCACGTACCGCTTCTGCTGTAACACCCATACAAGGTAATTCCTCATATGAGTTGTGGATGAGTGGGGTAGCTGGGGTTGTGCTGGGGGAGGTGGGTTGATGATACCGTAGTATCCACCATTAACCAGTGGTACTGTAGGTAGTACTGGAAAGGTTGGGTACAGGTGTTGCTTAGTCATAGTAACTATGTTACCTTACTGTCTGTACTGGAGAGCAAGAGAATCGGGGACAGAGAACGCAGTTGTCTGGGTGGCCCCCAATGAGTCTTTCTCTTCGTCGGGAGTTCTTCTGTTTAAGATTGATAATCCTAAGCCAGAGAAGGGCCGTGGTGTAGTATCAATAAAATATTTTCGAACGCACTTCATCTAGTTCTCGGTCGCAATGTTCCACTGACCGGCCAATACGTTTCCGCTCTTCGGCCGTAATTTCCAATAGAGCATTTGCAAGTGATTCTTGGGAATATTTGTACAATTTTCGTTCAATAGGGGTGGATTTTTTTTTTTTAACTTGCGATGAGAAGGCATCTTTCTGGAAACTAAGAGGAAACCTACCTGAAGTTTCTGTTCTTGATTGCAAGAAGTGAAGAGAAATGAAGTGGCCGGAAACAGGTTCATTTTAAACCATTTCTCGGCCGCATAAAAGACATTCGGAATTCATTATGACAACACCCCACTTTGTGACCGAAAACTGGATCGTATATTAAGGTTATCTTTAAAAATGAGATATCTAGAAAAAGATAAAAGTAGCTAGCCTGTAAACACATAAGAAGGACAGAACCTAATGAGCGTTTCCGACCAGTTTTTGGCCACACCGTCCGATAACAGGATTTCCATATTTTTCTCGTACCTGTTCCCAGCCACCAGTTATTCTAACTTTAATGTTACAATTTTACTTCAAATCTCTTATAAAATGCAATTTAACGATGATTTGATCCAATTGTTATATAATTTGTATCTAAATTACATTATTTGAAGGCTATTTAGCGTGTACAAATGAACATTTCACTGACAATTTATCCAGGGTAACTTTACATGCCAGCACCAGTCCGTCAAACCACCATTTCAAATGAAATCTGATTGGTTTATACTCTTTCCACCAGACGGAGTGATATTCACATTTATTAAAGTAATAGTGGCCGAGAAGGAGAATGGGGTTCTTTTTAATGTTTCTTTTCTGAATTTGCTATTATTGAATCTTTTATCCATTGCTGGCCGACAGGTAGCAAAGGCCGCCAACAGGCGAAATTACCCTATATGTTTAATTTACAAGTAATGATATATTCCTTCAAAAAGGCAATTATTCAAAATACATTTTTCAGGGACAATATGTTAGAAGACTATATTAGGGAGGGCAAGTAATGTTCAACGTGAGAGAAGGAAATCAACAGAGGCAAAACAATGAAGAAAATGAAATGGGTTTAAGGGAAAGACACCAAGTAGCCAGAGAACTCTTTGACAGACTCCACTAGGGTTTCATTAATCCATTCATATATATATTTTGAATATA
Source organism: Gonioctena quinquepunctata (assembly GCA_018342105.1). Taxonomy (NCBI): domain Eukaryota; kingdom Metazoa; phylum Arthropoda; class Insecta; order Coleoptera; family Chrysomelidae; genus Gonioctena; species Gonioctena quinquepunctata. The sequence goes on from JAFIRS010005067.1 coordinate 25,287, forward strand.
TAGCATGTAGTGAATAGGATTTTAATTTGTTTAAATATTTAATAAACTGTAGTGTAAATAGAAATAAATATTGAAAAAATAACATTTATTTCTGAATAAAATACAAAAATTAACAATATCATTCAATTCAGTCAACACCTTAATAACTAATCAAAAATAATCCTTTGTACTTTCAGTAGATCCAATGCAAACCCCAAATGAATCAAAATAATTCATCTCTTTTCTTTTCTTTCAGAAGGGCAACAATATTCTGACAAAAATCATTGAAAATTGCCATGCCTCTTCCTTAGTTTGAGATTGTTTATCCGACTGTTCGAGTTGAATTTGAAGGGCCGTTTTCTTAATTTTTTTTCTTTGGATTTCTGTTCTCCAATTGTATCCTCATTATTCTCATCTGGTGTTGAACGTTTATTATGTGTGGTGTGGTTAGTACTGCTAGAATCAATTGCCATTGGTTGGACAAACGGCCTCTTTTTGAAAAGAACATCGATTTCGTCAAAAAAGGGGCATTCAATAGGAGTTCCTCCTGTGTTCCTTGGTCCCATGTTCTCTATCTATCTTCTTGAGATACTGATTCTTCAGGTACTTAGATTTATTTTCACATTGTAGTGCATTATGATTTTTCATTATGGCTGATATTCTCAGCCATACCTTGCTATTTCTCACAGTGGAACTTGCGAAAAGTGGTTCATGATTTTTGTACTCACTGATGAGAGCAAGAGTATCTTCTATTGTCCACGCACTACGCTCATGGTCCTGTGAACAGGACATAGTTCCAGAGACTTGTGCATGATCAAATGGTAAATCAACCGGAGTATAGGAACGACTTTCACGAGTTAATAAGTGGGAATCCACTGAGTTTATGAACGGTTAGGATGAAAAGTTGGAGTATTGGCACGCGCCCCTGGTTAGCTGTTCTAGATAGTGTTAACTCAACATGTTGATATTACCATATGTTTGAATATATTGATGCGATATGTCATCGCATTGAGAGATACTGCCTGAAATACAGTTCGCATGTATTGAAGAGGCAGATTTCTACGACCGTTCCGGTTGTTTACCCATGGAATGGGTGGATTCACTAGGAATGTAACACAACACCATGTGCTGCGATCATTATTGTCGCCGGGTTCTTTCATCAACTGACTCAAGAAGACGGCTGATCCATATTGGGAGGGCTGCTCTTGCGCTTAGGATGTCGGGTGTTTCGTTGAGGAGGTTAGACATTCTAGCTTGCCTAATAGGCCTAGAGGTAACTAATGGAAAGGGGGGAGTTATTGCACTTTTAGATTTGGATTCAATAAATATCGAATATAAAATACGTATATTTATTGGTTGAGGCGGGGAAGCATAGAAATAAAAATCACAAGCTATTCTCTAACGTTTTCGATCATCAGATCATCATCAGGAGAATTCTGAAAAGTGAAAGGAATATAATTAAATGAAGATAAAATAAATATGCATGTTCTCTGATGATCTAAGGGACATGTGATAATACCTGAGACTGAGCTCTTGCTTCGCTCAGTGTTGAAAATACTATGTCAGTGTTTTTGAACGTCTTAGTTAGACTAAGAACGTTGGAAATTGCCTGCAAGAATTGAAAATTGAATCCTGTGTTATCTGGGTAATCAGAAAATTCTGCTGCAGTAATTTCGTTGGAGAAGGCTAAATTCTTAGCTTCTGCACGCCGCACAGCGTGAGGTCTATAACAGAGAAGATTTCGGTTCATGGTGCTATCCCCTTGGAATAACGCTGACTGATAGACGCCTGGGGCTGCATCTGAGATCGAGGCACGTACACCTTCTGCTGTAACACCCATACAAGGTAATTCCTCATATAAGTTGTGTATGAGTGGATCAGGATGCGCGTGGGGTACCTGGGGTTGTGCTGGGGGAGGAGGTGGGTTGATGATACCATAATATCCACCATTAACTAGTGGTGCTGTGGGAAGAACTGGGAAGGTTGGGTACAGGTGTTGCTTAGTCATAGTAACTATGTTACTTCACTTTATGTACTGGAGAGCAAGAGGTTTAGGGACACGGAACGCGGTTGTCTGGGTGGCCACCAATAAGTCGTTCTCTTCGTCGCTCAATGGCTGGGAGTTCTTTTGTTTGAGATTGATAATCCTAAGCCAGAGAAGGGCCGTGGTGAGATACTCGGGGAGCAAGGTTTTATCTAGCTGTGGATCATCAGTAAGCATTTCTGCGTACGTCTTGCGAGATATCTCAATTAACGTCGAAAGTGTGAATGTGAGCCTAGAGACTGTTTCTCTGACTGACACGAAAACCGAGCCAACGGCTGGATTTCCGAATGTCAAGAAGAGCTTGACATTTTGTGGAACCTGTGGAGGTTTGTTCAACGCCATAGGTTTTTGAGGCCTATTGGGTTGGGAAGCACCAAGATTCTTGTTGTGATTTGACTTTTTTCAGGTGTTGGTTGCTTGGGGGTTCCTTTGCTTTGAGGGGTGAAATGATGGCAGAAAAATGTCACCATAACAAAATTGATATAAAAAAAAATTCAATATTCTTACCATTTATGGTGGTTACCCAAACATTTTTTGGTGTTCTATTTACGTGGTCTGTATCAACTTTTTCAATTGTCATTTATTGAGTCGGATTTAGTTCCGTGCTACAAAAGATCTGGTCACAATTTTTGAGGTCCGACTTCAGTAGCAGTAGGTGTTGCCCCTTCCTCATACGATTTTTATGGCTTATTGGTGGGTAGTGGAGGGATATAATGCCGATGGAAGTAAAAAACATCTTGTGTTTTTTTCTGGAATGCATACTGATCGAACTAAATCCTTATGTTATGTCGGAATACATGGGTGAAGGGAACAATAATTAGATGCAAATTTTCCTCTGAATTTGATGAAAAAAAATATATAGGGAAAGAAAAAATATGTCTATTAGTTCGGATGTTTTTGAATACTTATTGATGACTACTTGAATTCGAAAGTCAGCAGACATACTCGTATTTCCTTATGGGCAGAAAAATAAACAATCCGTTGTCTGATTTTTCCACCACAACTATGAATCACATGAATCATTCCTGCCATTCCTATTTGAAAACAAATAAATCAAATGTAACGTATTTGATACATTGAAAATAATGAGATCATTAGTACCATGTAGTTGTTCAGAAAGAAAAAATGATATTCGTTCAATATCGCTGAAAAATTTTTATATTTTGAAATATAATTGCCTTTCTATTGATAATTCGTTACTATGATTGATTTTGCAGCTCTTCGCCCATTTCAGAATGTTTTAGTGAAATGACCAAGAACTCACCACGAGGAGGTGGCTGCAATTCGAGTTCCACCCACACCCTACCCTATGGAAAAACGCACTCCAAAAACAGATATGCCAAACTCCTTTCACTCGATTGTCATTCAAAATTTTCACATCAGGGAGTTAAAATGATACAAAAAATTTGGCTTATTGTGCTGCCACGAAGATAACTTTTTCTCAATGTATTCAAATATGTTGGAGGTTATTGAGTTTTACATTATTTGTTCCAGCTCTTGCCTTAATTTCATTCGAAATTTCTTCGCAATACTTGAAAACTTCTTAATATAAGCTTTACAATATATATTTTATGCTCAATACAATGTTTCAGTGCCTCAAACCACTCGAAAGAGACGTGGCAAGTTGTTCATCCACTTTTTCAATAATATCGCTGATTTATTTTCACAGTATTTTGTTATATAATAATTATAGCACTGCATGGTTATTAATGTACATTTCCTCAGTAAATTTGAAGGTGTTTTCACACTACTTGTGCACTGCAGATCATAATTTTCATAAAAAAATTGTAATTCCTCCTCTTCTATGAAATACTTTTTATTATCTCTTATAGTCACTACATTCATATTTTAAGACGTTTTTTCACCAAGTAACCAGCAAATTACACAACTGAACAGGACTCCAAAGTTTATTCGAATGAAACTTGAAACATATTTGTGTAGAATTTGACGCCTCAAATGAATCACTTGTAATTGATAACTATTCCTCTATATCAAATGATTCCAATGTGGTCTCTTGAGAATTCCTTGCTGCTCTAGTTGAAATTTTGTCGTTTTGATCCAACAATCTTCCAGCATTTGCAGTTTATGGTGTCCTCATTGAATTAATGACAATATTTAACTCAAAAGCTGATCTGAATGAGAGGATAGTTGGATTTCGATTGTATCCAACTTTTTGCCGGAAAATTGAGAACTGGTTTTCCAAGGGATCGCAAATGAGGCATCCAGTAAAGAACAATTGTTTTCTTTCTTACCTCTTCTCTTTCTTTGGAATTTACGTTCAACAAATTTTCAAATAGGCCATATGCAGTATTAGAAATTCGATTGCATGGTTTCTTTGAGTGACCATTCAAAACATCTCATCCACAGATTTAACAAAAGATGCAGTCTTTTCCCCTTTTATAGAAACCAGGTGGCCTATAAGCAATGCTGCTTTGAGCGCAGGGTAAACACTGTGACTTAAGTAGTTGTGCAGCTAAATTGACACTTTTTTTTAGATGAGTTTGATTTAATTGACTGTCAATTTTATCGGAGTCTGACCCGTTGAACTCTGTTTATCCAATCCATGAACCTTTGGTATATCGGAAAATCTTATGAAATCAGTATCCAATGAAAAATCATTTGTTAAAAAAATATTCCATACACATTTTAATAAGTGGAGAGCATCAAAAAAAGCATAATATGTTCAACTATCTCGATTTTTTTTGATATTCCTAACTTTCCATAAAATTGTTGGTTTCTTGTTGGAAGGTCACAAGTCATTCCTACAGGATAAAATCAAATTTGTTCAGTCTTTTTAATGTACTAGTTAGAATCCTTCAAATTATCGACACTCACACCATCATCACTTACAAAATATGTAATTGGTAATTTCCAAGAGGAATAAATACCTCTGATCATTACAGCCAGGGTCGAAATTCTCGACAAGTGAGGTTTTTGACGTATCCGCTAGGCGGTGGACCTCGAATTGAGGAGGAATTCTCAAAAATAGAAGAAAACATAATAAATATTGTTAAAGAGGTTTCCATTGAGGGTCATAAGGAGACAGCTGAATCAGCAGTCAACTTCAATTTTGATGATGACCATTTTTGAGAGGAGCAACAAAATGAAATATTAATAGTAGTAGAAGAACCACCAACAAAAAATAATGAAGAACAAGTTCCAGAAACTCACAGAAAAGTGATTCCAGCTGAAAAACCCATTCTGAGAAAAAAAATCTTCAACATTAAGGCACACCATTGATGCCAATAGATTTATAAATAGGTTGATAAATTATTCAATCATATATCATTGAAAAGTTTCACAAAAGGGAACATATTACTAAACTTGGAGATTGTGTACTATGGTTGATCGTAATCTCCTACCTGGTGCCAATTCCGGATTTATCCTTTGAATATTCCCCTCATTATCACCATTATTGATAAGCAGGTCGTATATTCCTAAATCAGCCTGTGCTATGTCGTCATCATCATCTCGTACACGAACATGTTCGATGCCCAGATCATGTAGCACAACACATGCATTGATAATTTTATTGGCCGTCTTTGGAGCATAATGAAGAACTCTATGTTTGAGCAGATAGCGAAATTTCATCTTGAGAACCCCATTACATCTCTCAAATGGGCTTCTGATAGTTTTCTGTTTTTTATTATATGAATATTCCGAAGTGCCCTCTACTGGTTCATTCTCCAAAGATGTCATCAACCACGTTCTGAGTGGCTATCCAGAATCACCTGAAAATTAGTTGAATGGAATCAGTCTGAAATTCGAAGATTGAGTAGAGAAAATATTGAATGAAAATATAAAAAAATAGAATAATAAATATTAGTCAGCATTTCCAGCCTACTCAGCATTGTTTGGACATTTGAACTATTCCATATGAAAGCATCAGGAAACAAAGCATACACATTCATTATTTTCCAATTGTAGTCACAAATTAATTGGACATTTATCGAGTGGTAGTTTTGTCTATTTACATATATGTTCTCGGGATGTTCTTCATATTCTTGAGGGGGATACATGGCTACAGTCCAGTCGATACAACCAATTATATCTTCCGTGAAATCTGTAATAGACAAAGTAATAAATCACCTAAAAGCCAATTCTTTTGTTTTGAAATCTTACTACTTAGTCTTAGCTATTCCACTGGTCAATATTGGCTGGAAATTTGAGAAATCTCTGGAAGATTTCATATTGGTTCAGTACTTCTACAATGTCATCAATACATCTTGAAACCGAGGGCTGGGACACATAAAATTGAACTTGCAGCCTATGTCCATTTGGTAGCTTCCACTTGCAAAGTACCGTAAAGACACCAACAACTACAATAAATTGAATAATTATCAGGAATACTTTTGGATTCTACTTCAAATATAATCTTTAGAAAACAGAAAGAATGCAGGTGTGATGTACTTTGAGGTGATATTCATGAGGTATCGAACCAATTCTTTGGAGATGCGAAACATTTGAATGGATTGTGTGTCACTCGAATCATTAAATGGAATTCCGCGCTGTCTATATTTTCACCTATCTATTTGTTCCGCATCTTCCATCACATCTATCAACATCAACTGTACCACTTCATCTTCCATTATGTTTCTATACTGTTGACAGTCAGAAAATATAGTTAACAACAAATATTATATATGTTATGGGGTTTTCACTTATTCTTCTTTTTAAAAAAAGAACTTTATTTTTATTAATACAAATAATCCGCAGTATGAATAACTGGGATAAATATTGAATACAATGATTCGGATACAATGAAATATTGAATTAGTCGAAGACTGGTTATCGAATGCCGAATGCTCTCCTGGAGTCTGGGATCCTCCTTTATAGACTATGGTGTGCTGACGGTGCATGGCGTCGTTCATCTAGGACACCTTGAGAACACCTTGAAATTTGTTGACTGGTTTTATGTGGAACTGCGTAGGAAGATACGGCGTAGAAGATGATGCAATATTGTGCAATCTTGGGACGATGGGACCATTCAGGATTCTAATATAACAACTTCCCCCTTGAAAAGAAAGTTGATGCGATGCGGCAACTTTCATCAGGCATATGATTTTGAGGTTGCATTGGAATTCAATTCGACTTGTTCCTCTTCAATTGGTTCTTGAAGATGAATGCTTGGTGTTCTCCTTGAGGATAGCAAGCTTCTAAGGGATGAGAATGCTATTATCGGTCTTGGAGGTTGTGGAAGCTGATCGTTCATGCTTTAGGTCATTATACCAATTTTCATCGAACGTCTATTTCTGCACTTACAAAATATGTATAGTGGAACAATACAAATAATTATGGTAATAGCGAAATATGTAAACCATGAAATATGTTCTTTCACAAATGGTTCATTTATAATTTCATCTAATTCTTCATCGTATTGATTTAATTTATGTTGGGCAATATTCAGATTGTCAACATTTAATTTGCTAATTTCAAAGGTTTCAGCTCAGGTAGCTTTATTTTTTCAGGTAAATTATTGCGACATTGATAAGGTATCAAAATTGGAAGTGTTCTATATGTAACATTTTGTTCTTGAGACATGAAACATTTTGCATGGACTCTTATATTTCCAATATATGCATTGCATTGTGGTTGTAATTTCACAATTGAATTAATTTTTATTACTTGAGTTGATACATCTGTTTTTTGACAATTAATGGTTATAATTGAAGGATCTGATAAAGTAATTAACCATGTATTTGATTGAATTTCAAAAACATTGTAATCCTCTGCAAATAATAGGGAAACAGAGCATATTTTGGGAAGTTCTGAGAGTGGTCTTAAAATTTATACTTAACATAATGAATAACTGTCAATTGGATATGAAACTACATTTTCACAAATTTGAAAATCAAAAAATAATTGTTTACATTAATCAAGGTTCTGAAAAGCAACATCGAATCATCGTCTTTTGCAATGTTATTATGAGTTGTAGATAAAATGTGATGTAATCCAGTTCTATTATTTAGGATAGGAATGGGGTACACTCGGTAAATGGTATAGATTTCTGGTTCGACTAGGGGAATCTTTAATATAAAAATAATTCACGAATCTGTTAAAAGCTTTTGTTCAATAATGTCTGAATATTTGGATATTGATAAATTTTGATTAGTAAGGGAAGATCTTCTTTCGATTTTTGAAAAATATCTCGTAGAGATGTTATTGAATCATTCGGTCTTAATTGATGTATGAATAATATTAAGTCTTGTAAAAGTTATTGCATTTGAAATATCATTCAATTCATCTTCCAGAAAAGTATAACTCTCTAGTAATTGTCCAGAGATTTCGATAGCTTTCAACTTTGCGTTGAGTATTGCTTATTCATCTGTGAAATCATAAATCCATGTTTCAATTTTCTTTATATCTTCATTTAACGTTTTTTCATCTATTTGCAATTGCTGAATAGTTGTATTGAATTGTTTTATAACTGAAATTGTTACTGAAATTTGGTTTTTGAGCAAATTTTCAGTTTGGTGTTTATCTTTGTATATTTTATTTATACAGTTATTAAAATATTCTCCGTCAGTGGCATCTGAATTTTACCTGTGATTGATTTCCATATCGAGCCTTTTCCGTTAAGAATACCCCTTCTGTTTCTCTTATCATATTCATTTGAATCCATTCTGATTTCATTATATTTTGAATCTACTTGTGCACTTATCTTACTCAATAAGCTTATATGATATGTGTTCATTTCAGAATTGAAATATTGCATTCTAGGATAATTTTTTTCTATAATTGTTCTAATATCTTATTATTATGGTCTATCGCGACTTTGATTGGGGCAATATCCTTATAAACTAATGATGTCCATTTTTCATTACTAATTTTCATGTCACCTTGTTCATGATAGTAAACTCCTATCAAGTTGTTTATAGGTGAGATGTTATACTGGGCGTTGGCAAGTTGAACTGCTAGAATTATCATTAATAAATGATACTCCATGATATCTCAGAAACATCCGAAACCTCGATATTGTTTAATGTTGGACGGCTTGTCCGACTAGAGGGTGCCTTGTCGTCATTTAGGCCTTCACTCGAATTTATATTCGGATTGTGATTATGACCGTATTTGGCTCGCGAAAAATAACACGATTATTTCTATCATTATTCCGCATGTTTTCAGGGCGATTATTCTGGAAATTATTCGAAATATCCCTCTCCTGGAAATTCCTATCTTGAAAATTCGTACGTGCGGGACTGCAGCCGCTGCTGGAGCCCTAAATTCTCCCATTCTATCATTATTTCTGTGATTTTGCTAGTTAGAATCATTCTCCACCTGAGGATTATTCTACCTGTCGCTTTATTCATTTTCAGATCGGATTCGATCCCCGCACACAATTGTATGAAGCTTTCTACGTCATAAAATGGCCTCCCTCCCAAAAATACACGTATTGACGGTGAAATTAATTCCGAGATCACACGATCCTCTCAGCACTTCGGAATGAGCCTTCTTGCTAAAGCCAATTTCTCGACAATAGAATAGTCGACTTCCTCGCTCTCCGTTTGGGTTTGACCATATAACTTCGAAGTTAATTTGGCAATGATATCCGGATTATCCTTCCTAGAAATCTGTTTACGAGAAATTCCCACTTTATCGGCACGAGCCCATCATGGATTTCCCACTGAGATGCTTCGCCTTTTATTTGGTTTTTGTAATAGTAATAGCTACTCTCGTCCGAGAAGGCGGCAGATCCTTCGTCTGAGGATGATGCCATTCTGATTGTTTTTGTTCGTCCGAGAACAGAGCTGTGTCCGCTCTATTTCACCATCCCTGGCGAGCTTATTTCCTAAAATTCAAATGTTATATCCTGTGGGAAAAAAACAATATTAGATCCTGGAAAGAAAGAAAGACTTATTTTTCTGTGAAATAAATAACATTAATAGTTTCTGAAAATAAGATTAGGCGGTTGTTTCCTGGAAAGAAATTGATATTATGTTGTGGGGTAAATAATGGTTAGTATCAGTTTATGAGTATGAATAAATTAAATCGATAGAATACTAATGAACTTGAATCAGATCACAAAAATATCACAGTAGGATTGAGAAATGTAATTGCTGATCCTTTTGGGTTTGGGCTCGGGTGCACAGGTAGTCAATTTATAATTAAACGGCCACCAACGATCGAAGATCTGGACGGCTATAATCTCTTAGAGCTTGGGTTTATCTATCAGGTAGAAGCTGTGTCTCGAACGGTGATCTATTTCATTTCATCCAGCTCCTCGTTCTGGCGACTTGGGGTCTTTGTTTAAATGGCGAGTGAGAGCTTGGCTCTTTTACTCATTCATCTGAGTATATATATAATCGTGGTAGTTTTTTCAGTGCTAGCTGTTTGGAAGCTAGCTGGCTCAAGTCCTTCCTAGCGGAGTATTTTGTTGATGTCCTAGTTGGGGGAACAAAATGCTTCTGCCCCTTGGCTATTTTTTAGCTGGACCATCCCAGCTAGAGCTCATCGATAGCTGAGAGTAGTTCGCCGAGCTGTGAGTTCCTGGGCATCCTCTGGATTAGTTTCTGGGTGGTCTGGCATGCCTAGGGGGGTGGTAAATCCTTTTTTTCGTTTGCGGGAAAATTAGGGCATCCTCGGTAATTGGATTTGTGCGGGCCCTCGCATTTGCCACATTCGGGACTCGTGCTTACAAACTGGATCTGCCTTGCAGTTGTATGCACTGTGCCCAAATCGCTGGCAATTGTAGCATTGTCCTAGCCTTTTCGTTTTTCGTTGGTGCTCGAAACGAACTTCCATGTCGCATATCTGAGTAATATTTTTGATCTTATCTTGATCATCTGTAACGATCACGAGTATTATTGGCATGTTCTGGCCATTTCTGTTTTTAAAACGTGCAACAATACGTGCGGTAAAACCTTTGTCTTGCAGTTCTTTTGCTATTGCTGTCGGTTCCAAATCCTCAGCAACCCCTTTGAAGATTGCTCTTATCTCACTCACGGCTTTGAGGTTTGTTAAAAGTATGGTATTGGATTTTGTATTGGTCTAGAGTGCTGGTGCATTTATTATATATTTCCATGGATGGAAGTATCATCCTGATTCCATCTCTGGTGTTAACATTCTTTTCAGAATTCATTCCAAAGTTTTTCAAAGTCTCATTGATGTTTGGCCAGTGTTTCTCTTCTCTAATGACGATCGGAGGTGGTTTTATAACTTCATTGCTGGTATTTGGTTCGTCCTTATCGGGCTCTGTTAGGACTTGATATTTATTACTAACTTCCATATTCGGAATACATGTTTCCATTTTCTCTTCCTTATTATCGGTTTCTTCTGGGGATGAGAGGTCTTCGACCATCAATAATCTTCATTTGCTGCCCCATTTTCTCACAAACTCATGTTTCAGCAAATATCTTTCAGTTTCATCACTTTTCTCTAGTTTTTCAAGATAACGAATTGCATCTTCTTGATTGACTTTATACAAAGTGAAAAGTTCATTAACGGAATCAGCTTCTGCATAGATTCTAGAACTGCGTTTAAGAATGTTCAATAATCCACGAAATATATTCGCGATCCATTTTACTGTCAACGTGACAATGTCAAATCGACTGATTGACTCTCTCCAGTCGTTCTATTTTTTTTATTGAGGGACATTCACTTAATTTGGTGCGTCAAGTGAGGGCTGTGCCCTTTTACTTTTTCATCTGAGTGTGCTCATCTCAGTCTATTTTTATTTGATTTAATATAATAATATTTAGTATTTATCTTGTTTGTTTAGTTGCTTCTTTTCTTCGTTGAAGCCCCTTTGGTTTTAATCCATTTTTTGGATTGTCATTTAATTTCTACCGTGGTAGAAATTTGAAATTTGGTGTTGGGTGCTTAGACTCAAACTATCGAAAGTTTGGGTCTCTTATATTTTGTGGGGTCGTCTACGTTGTATTCGAGGGCTTCCCTGACTAGGTTATTTTCATGGGCTTTTTCCAAGATTTCCATGTTTCTGGCTTCTATTATTTCGCTAATCTTTGTAAGATTAAGCTCTTCAATAATTCTATCATTTCGCACGTACCACGGAGCATCGGTTAGCATCCGTATAATTTTCGACTAGACCCGTTCCAGAATTCTCATATTTGATATGGCTGTTTGCCCCCATGCTGCTGAGGCATACAGTATGACGGGTTCGATTGCTGATTTGTATATGAGGGTTTTATTGTTCAGGTTTAAATTACTTTCTTTGTTTATGAAAGGGTAGAGTGTTGCTATTCTTTCATCTGATTTATTCTTTATATTTTGCTTTATTGCTCCAGTTAATTTCCTGGTCGGCAATATTGATTTTGTTTCTGGATCTTTCAAGAATCTGCCCAAGGGGACAGCTTGTGTTTTGTGTGGATTTATTGAAGTTTTCCATTTAACGAACCAGTCCTCCAGGTTATCTACTGCTTCTTGTAAGTAAGAGACAGAAAGGTCTTGATTCATTGAGTATGACATTATTGCCGTGTCATCTGCGAATAGTGATATTTTTGTATTTCTTGAGGATGGGATATTGCTTGTATAGATATTGTAAAGTAAAGTGGAGAGAGTACCGCTCCTTGTGGTACTCCAGCTGATATATTTCTGATTCCAGAGAGTGATTCTCCAATTTTTATTTTGAAGGTTCTATTGCTCAAGAAAGTTGCAATAATTTTCATTAAGCCTAGAGGTAGGTGGAAGGCATGAAGTTTGTGGAGTAGTCCTTCATGCCAAACGCGATCAAAGGCTTCAGCGATATCTAAAAATAAAACTTGAACGTATTGTTTTTTACTCGCTTCATCAAATCTGGAAAGGATCAATATACTGCAAACATTTCTTCTGAAAATGATTTTGAAAATGGATCGTAACTTTTCAAGTGATGCTCTCTATGAAGAAAGCAGAATACTTGACTCACGTCAGATTTATTTTTATGAAATAGCATTGTATTGTCAAAAAAACAAGAATAAATTCTTGCTTGTTCCCCATTTTCATGAGACTAGAAATAAAACAAAACAAAAATTTGTTCTATCAACTCCAAAGAAAACTGTTGGTCAAAAATGTTACACCTTTCTTGCCCCTAGAGTATTCAATTACCTTCCCCAGCACATGAAAAGTATAGTTGATTATAATTTATTCAAATCGAAGCTTAAGCAATTCATTTTGATAGACGACAGAAGAAAAATACACCATATAATAGAGAATGAACTGAACGTATAGAGTAGCACTAAAAATTTCATATTTGACTTTCTGCTTATGTTTATTAATTCCGTCTTTATTGGTATTGAAAATGAATATAGAACTTGATGTTCATACTTACTCTTAGTGGAATCCGTACTCGTAACAATTTTTTTAGCGGACAGCCTCCAGGCTTTGTTAATTTTTGGACTGATAGGCATACACTTACTGTTAGTTGAGAAAACCATAATGTACTACACCAAACCTGTTGCCAATTCTTGAATGATGTTCCGCACAGTACGCAAATATCCACCGCAGACAGCCCCTTGGCTTTGCGATTTTGCGAATTTGTGCTGAACATTCTTGATATGTTTTAAAATAATATTATGATAATTGTAAACACTTTTCTTTATTGTATACACTATCTGCAGACAGCCAATTAGGCTTTGCGGTTTCCTCTTGTTTATTTGTCCGATTATTTATGTAATTATTTCTGTATTGTACAAATGAACATTATAATTATTATTATTATTTAGCTCTGTGATTGTGTTTTTCACCAACCTCAAGGCCTGTAATTCAGTAGAGTGACTGGTGCTGAAACCAAACTGAAAGTTTGGGATTATATTTAGTTCTTCGACTTCTTCTAATCTTTGGAGGATCCCTCTCTCTGCAAGCTTTCCTTCGTTGCATAGGAGCCTTATGGGGCGGTAGTTTTGCGGAAAAGTCGGGTCTTGGCCAATTTGGGGATCATTGTTATGATGGCATGTTTCCACCTCTTCGGAAAGTATCTTAATTCCAAAGCATTATTGATAATGTTTTTAATAGACTCAATTTGTCTATCAGGTAATTGCTTTGAGATCCCGTTTGAGATCTTGTCGATTCCAGGGGCTTTTTTCTTTTTGGATCTTTTGATATAAGCTATAATTTCATCCAAAGAAGTGGGGCGTATGACATCATTTTCTTGTTCTCTCAGCCGATATTTTATTTCATTTTCGAGTCTTTGATCTCGGTCTATGTTATCCTCTGGACGTGTATTTGTTTGGAACTGCCGCTACATAGTCTCCGCAAATGCTTCAGATTTATCGGTAGTGCTATAGCAAAGTCCGTTAATGCCATGTATTGGTGGCATATTAATCTTTTTGTTTTTTTAATTTTCCAAGTCTCATTGGGGTTTTTGAGATCCATTGATTCTAGAGTTTCGCTCCATCTGTCATTTTTGTAATTTTGTATTGAATATTTTACCCGTTGCTTTAGCTCGTTATATGTTACTTCATCATTTCTAGCTAAAGTGGTCTGATATCGCCTTCTGGCTCTGTTTTTTCTTTTTATCAGATCTTCAATGTTTCGTGGAAGTGTGTTGTAGCTTGGAGCCATTTTTTTGACTTGAATTGTCGTCTCGTTAAGGACTTTGTGTATTGTTTCTTCGAACTCTGCTACCGCATTATCGAGGTCTTCTTCGTTTTAATTATTTCTGGAGCGCAGTACTCTCTTGAGAGAATTAGTTCAAAATTATCCCAATCAGTAATTTTGTACTAACTGTCCACTTGGGCAGTTTGTCCTTGTCCTAAAGTTATTAGGACTGGATTGTGGTCTGAGTCGAGTTCTGGAATGCTTTCCAGTTCAATGTCACAGGATAGGTTTTTCTATAGGGCAATATCCAGGATATCTGGCCTGTTATGACTGAAGTGAGTAGGCTGATTTGGAGCCCCTATCATATAATCAGACCCTTCACAATGTCTGCGTAATCTGAGCCCGTTTGGATTTGTAACCCTGCTCCATGATACGTGCTTTGAGTTAAAATCTCCAGCAGCTATTGTTGGAGTATTGGTTTCACCGATTAGCATATCTATTGTATCGTTATTTATCGGATTTCGCGGAGGATTATATACAGAAAATAATCTCAACCGACCTCTTTCTGTATCAACGTCAATTCCTAAAGCTTCTGTGTTATTTAGTCTATTTAAGTCTGAATTTGCTTGAATGAAAGAGAGGTTTCGTTCAATGCCTATGGCAACGCCCCCTCCCTGTCTTCCCAGCCTATCATTCCTGAACAGCGTGTAATTTGGTATGCTAATGTGCTCATTTTTTAGGTGGGTTTCTTGTAAGAAAACATTATCTATGTTTTGGTTAGATAAAAATTGAACTAATTCTTTTTTTCATTAATGAGCCCAATCGCATTCCAGGTCACCATATTTAGAAAATTCGGTATTATTTTATTATTCATTTTGGATTGTGAATGGCTTGAGGCTTATCATTCGCTCAAGCCAGGGGCGACGTTTCAGAAATTCCGTCAAATCTTCAAGATCTTTAACTATGTTTGATTGTTCACTACTATCGCTATTGTCGTTTGTTTTACTGGCGGCTTTGCGTAAGAAAAACCTTTTTTAACGTTTCCTGAACCTGCTGGTCTTCTAGGAGCGTTTCTATTTTGAGAATTATTATCGTTATTTGTTTTTTTTTGCAATTTGGGGAAACATGTGCATCCTCGATAACTTGCTATGTGTGAACCACGACAGTGTGCACATTTAGCTGGGTTTTTATTTTATTGGCGGCCCTCATTTGAAAGATGAGCGTTACCACACTTTACGCACATAGGCTGGGCAAAGCAATTCTGCTGTGAGTGCCGAATTGCTGGCATCTGTGGCATAGTGCCATGTCTGCCCTGGGTCTTCGTGATTCTACTTTTACTATTACACTAAGAACTTCTCTAATATCAAAGATTGATTTATTTTATCTTGAGCAGAGAACTAATACCATAGGCATCAGTGTTTTGTCGAACTTTCTCATTCGCGAGACAGAAGTTACGTCGAAACCTTGGTCTTCAAAGTCTTCTTTGATACTTTCCTCAGAAAATTCCTGAGGGACGCCTCTGATGACTACTCTCAAGAGTTTGTCTCGAGGTAACATATGTATGATAAGGAACCACTTTAATTGTTAGAATTTCCTGAATTTTCCTGTAACTTTCAGGATCTCCAGGTTGGATTTTTATGCCATCATTGAAGTTCTGTGCTTGTATGAATTTCATTTGTTTTTCATCCATATATTTTCTAAGGTGTACCCACTTAGTTTTATCGCGCAGGATTATCGGCGGAACTTTGGTTCTTTTTGTATTTTGAGTTTTTTCTTTTTATCTGAAGATGAAGAGTCGTCAGTTTCACTATTTTCCCTGATTTCTCTATTACGTTTTAGATTTTTTGGTATTGCGCCTTTTGGCAATAACCAGTCTTCGTTTTCTTTATTATTATTTATATGTTTAAAATATCATTGTTTGGTATTCAGTTGTCATTCATTTTATCAATATCAGTTGTATCAATGTTTGTATCTGTTAGAGTCATTTCAACATCATCTAATTTTTCACTATCGTTTATATTATTGGAAGAATTTTCTTCATTATTTGTTAAGAATATGTTTTTTCCGTAACATTTTTATTTGTTTGAGTTAAATTATCATTTCTACTATTTTTGTTAGTGTTATTTACTGTAGTAGATAAGCTTCTACTCCGTTTTCCCCCTCTTTTTTGGAGGAGGTTCATTGATTTTTCCTTCTAAGGAAGTGTTCATTTTGCTTGGATTAGCAGGAGGATCGGAAATTTTGCCATTTACATCATTGAGAGGTACTGTTGGTGCTCTTTTAATGTTATTAATGCATTTTCGAGGTGTTCAATCATATGAATTTGATTTGCCATTGCTGATAATTGATTGGCCATAGCGGCTTGAATTTGACTATTCAAATATTCTGTGAATGAGGGAATCAGCTCCAGAATGGGCATGAACTCCGACCGGAATCTCTCGTCCAGTTCAGCGAGCTGTATTTGACAAATTTTCCGCCCCCTCCAAGGCGGAATCCATCGTATTCAGATTTTTAGAACAGAATAAGTTTATGTTCATCGACTTGCACACAATACAACAAACTCACCTGTGTTAAAACACAACACTAAACACATGAGAAGCGTCTTTATCGCGAAATTTCGGTGAACTGGCAAAAACACACTATGCACGGGCATATACCGCGACTTTTTGTACGTCGTTCTGGAACTAGGCACTATCGATGTTTACTTGTCGGCAGTCACCATCAGACAAGACAGACAGAGACCAGACAGACCCAGACCACTCGGAGCATCGATCTGGTGATATTTATTTATTTTATTTATTTTTATTCTTTTATTTAAGGTCTTTAACTGTATTTGGAGTGAGGGCTTGGCCCTTTTACTTTCCAAGCTTGTGCTGATATCATCTGAGTAGATTTTTGATGTCAGAATAAGATTATTCTGACTGACTTTGTCCTTCCTAGCGGCTGTGAGATTATTGTTTTGATCTCTGGAAAGTTCTGTTGCCAATCCTTGTATGTTTTTTTTGAAACAAAATTTGCCAAAATAGGCCTTTTTCTCAAAAATTCTTTGAGTTCATCTAAAGCTTTGAATAATTGTTCTAAAGGAGTGTTGTTTTCTTCCTGTGTAGGTGGGGGTCTGGCACGCCTCGCAGGCCTCGTAAATCCCTTTTTTTTAGCAGCAGGAAAATTAGGGCATACTCTATATATAATTGGATTTGTGAGGCCCTTCACAGTTGCTGCATTTATTGGGGGTCTCATTTTCCTGATTATGTTGTCTTGATTCGTGTGGTACTGCACAGTGTCTACTGACTGGGTTAGCGTTGCAGTTGTAGGCAGTGTGGCCGAATTTCTGGCAATTATAACATTGTCTGATTCTCTTTCTCGGTCTTTGGAGTTCGAATCGGACTTCTATCTCACAAATCCGAGTAACTTCTTTGATCTTAGACTCAGTGTCAGGCACGATTACCAAAATAATCGGCATATTTTGTTTGTTTCTATTTTTGAATCTTGCTACGATTCTCGGATTGAAACCTCTGCCTATGAGTTCGTTGGCAATACTTGTTGAATCCAAATCTTCAGCGACGCCTTTAAATATGGCGCGAATCTCTTTGTTTCCGCTCTTTTGGAAAGTGTGGTATTGGACTTTGTCTAGAACTTTTTTGCATTCATCATACTCTTCAGTAGAGGAGAATATCATTTTAACACCATCCTTGGTGTTGAAATTTTTTTCTGAACTAATCACATGGTTTTTCAAGTATTGGCAGGTGATAGGCCAGGTTTTCTTGTCCCAGATGAGAATGGGCGGCGGTTTATTCTGTTTGCTATTATCTTGCTTTTGTTCTTGAACCATATCGCAGTCAGCTAGGGCAGCAAATTTGTTGCTAAGTTCCACAATTGGGGCACTTGTTAGCATCCATTAGACCGGCTTGAATTATAGAATTTGGGTTTCAAATTCTCGCCTCGTGGTTCCATTATTTCAACAACAAAAAATAGCGGGCCTGAGAAGTTCCAAAGAAATTCACTTTGCCGAGTATAAAAACTAATAATTGACAATTTTCAATCGAAGTTTCCGAGAGGAGAGTTCGCTTACAGAGTAATTGAAAAATACTTGTACTTTGTCTAGCACAAATCTCCGTGGTTTGAATCCACTTGAGAAAGACTCTCAACTTGTTTCAAAGTCTAAATCTAATGTTAATGAATAGTTAGAGATTGGTACCAACTTCTAATTCGACTGCAAAAAGTTAAAGTCTCAAAGCTTCTTTTCGGAAAGGGAAAGAAATATTTTATTTCACAAAAATTATCGATAAACCATTTTTGGGTTTGTACACTAGAAATAGCTAAGGTCAACCGGTCGCGGAAGACTACAATCCACAACTCGACGTTCAGCGCATGGCTGGGAAGTGGAAGGTGTCCTATCGATCCTTATCCATCGCCACAATAATTATTTCACGAATTTAATCAGAAAAATCCTATCGTCCCAAACCCCGCCAGAAGACCGACACTTCGTCACGGAAAAGTGAGACGATTTTAAGCCGCTCAATATCAGTGCAATGTCTTTCACCTCGTGGATCAAGACGTAGATAATTCAGGTAGGCGTACTGGCCCAATGATCATGTGTCTAGACACTGATCGTTGAAGGCGAGCCCGAGTCGAGCGCACTTCCTCTCCAGCCTCAGAGAAGGATGATGTCCAATGGTTCGGTAAGTGAACCGATAGTGCAGGAAAATTCCTGAAAAAGCATGAAAGTTGGGACGATGCGATGCGAAGATCGAGTATTGAGCTCAGAGCGCTGATAAGTGCTACTCAATCTCGTTTTGATGAAGTTTCGAATTCTTTCTGAAGCAGTTTGTTGCTCCAAGTAACGCTACGACGAGAAAAGAAACCAAATTCGTAGTAGTAGAAACGAAGTTGGCTGAAGATCCCAATATAAGTTTCGTATTATCGCAATTCCAATATTCCAAATCCACATATAAAAAGTTGAGAGGTGTCAAGGGACACCCGGATGGAACGAAGTTCCTTCCGATTGATTAGTGAAGGAATTGTAATAAAATTGTATTTTTTTTTATAATAATATTTTTTATTATTAAAAAATATAATGTAATATAAACTTAATCAGTAGGCTCAATTTTAGTACATACGCATTGATATTGTGATATTAAAATATAATTTGCTTTTAAATTTATTAAAGTAATGACGCGTACACTTGCTAAACACACAATGATGGAGAGATTATAACGCGTATGACTTGGTTAGCACAATAGTAAAGAGAGGTTATAATGCGTACTTGCTAAAAATACATAAGCATTTATTATTGTCTGTATAAAATCTCTACTTACCTAACTCCATCAGCAATATCCGGAACTTGTGCAGAAACACTGTCAGGATTCATTATTGTTATTATTTTCTATTATTTATTATGTACAAAAAACCTGTAGGGTAAAAGCCGGATAGTTGCCACACTTTTTAAAAAGCTCCTTTGAAAAATGTGTACCAATACATTTTTTATCCAAAGTGTATTCTCAAACATAGTTCATTAATCTTCTAACATACCCTATCTATAAAAAAATTATGAATATTATAAATTTTGAGTAAATCCAGTTTAATATGACCTCTAAAAAAGAGGATAGTTGCCAACTATAGCGGATACTAGCCTAACGTTAAAAATGTGAGGATAGATGCCCGTCTGTTTTTTTTCCAATAAAAATGAACTTATATTAATTTAAATAATCAGTTTTTATTGTTGAATACAATCTTTTATTAAGTATTAATTAAAGTTGAATTATAATTATAAAATTATAACATTTAGTGAACATGTAATTTTTTAATTGAGTATTAGTATTTATCTTAATTATTAAAAATATGGTAATCAACTTTGGCATCAGCATTGATTATCACCAGAAGTCAAGCTTTTCAACTTGCCACATCTCATGCAATGGTTTTTGAGTGTTGAACAATTTTCATGCAACCACATTCGACACATCTGACATTCAATCCAATCTGATTTCGATTTAGTTAAATTATAATTTTCAAAACATTCTACACAATAATCATGAACTGAAACTTCTTTCTTGGTATTTTCTATTTTTGAATTAATATTTTTTACTTTTAATATATTTTCAGTGTCTCCAATAGATAATTTGTTTTTTTGCCTTTGATTAGTAGCCCTTTAGTTGCTTTTCCTTAAGATATTTTTGAACTTATAACATTTTCTTCATTTTCACTGCTAGAACTGTAGATACGAGTTTTTCTTTTCCTTAGAGCCCTTCCTTCAGTCAGTTCAATAAAATCTGTGCTATTTGATTCTGATTCACTGCTAGTAATATCTCTATATTGTTTTGATTTTTTATTTTTTTATAGTCGCCCTTTTTTCTTCGTAATCTTTTCTTTGCTACCAACTAGTTTGTTTTTTGTTTATTTCGTTTGTTTCATTACGCTTGTTTTCTTCACTTTCTCAGTTTTATTCTTCTCGATTATTTTTTCATTCGAGTTTAAAATTTCTGCTGATTGTTCAGCCCTTTTAGACATAGGGCAACAATCCGCAAAAGACAGTAGGCAACTATCCGATTTGATACGGATACTTGCCCTTTTTATTTACGAAATAAATAAAACATATTTAACAATAAAACCTAATAAACAGTGCAATTCAAACTCTAATGCACTCAAAGAAATATATTTTTGACTGAAATCGCAATCAGTTATAAAAATATTTAACAGATATCACTTACCAATATAATTCTGGCGCTCGTCAAAGTATCGCCGCGGAAGATGTTTTCTCACACGGACAAAACACGTGCGCCTACTTCAACGGCTTATGCGGCACTGAGGCCTGCGCGGGAGACGCTTTTAATTATGATCAAAAAGAAACACTGTCAATTCGTCTAACATAGAGCATTTGGAACTGAGGCATGTATCCGTCCGAGGCAACTATCCGGCTTTTACCCTATACACTCAACAAAAATAATCGTCGCGACACCACACTGTTCAATGCGAAATAGAAAGACGAAACGAAAATAACTGGCTTGCTTTCTATGAGAGAGAGAGAGAGAGAGAGAGACAGACAGGGAAACACGCGCACGCAGCACGGCTTACCACTATAGCAAAAAGTGTCGTTACAACTTTTGGTCTTAATTTATTCCGTCTAGCCCCCTTTCGCAACGCGCGATAAGGAACTTCGTTCCAATAATAATAATCCAATATTTCTGCTAGGCTAGTTCCAATATGAAGAATAATTCCAGCCGACCACCACTGTGGACGTACAAATGCTTCCGCTGAAGGATTTACTGGAGATTTCTACAAAGTCAGATTGCTGCAACGCTGAATACTGAGCAATTGTTCGAATATTTGAATGCTGCTGGCAGAATACTGCAGAATGCCGAGAGCTTGCTTGCTGCTCAATGAGCTCACTTGCAGAATGCTTGCTAACTTGCTATTTTTTCATTTATTTAGGGTCATTTACTATGTTTAGAGTGGAGGCTTGGCCCTTTTACTCTTTAAGCTTATCTTGATATAATCTGATTAGAATTTGAGATCAGAATATTTCTATTCTGAGTTGCTTGTCCTTCCTAACTGCTGTGAAATTAGTACTTTAATTTCTGGAAAGTTCTGCCATTAATCCTTGTTTTATTGAAAAAAAGTTTGCCAAAATAGGCCTGCTCCTCAAGAATTCCTTGGGTTCATCTAGGGCTGCGAACAGCTCTTCAAGTTGTGGATTTTCGGGCATCTTAGAATTGTTTCCCTGATTTCTCAGTGGCCTGGGACGCCTGGGAGGGGTAGTAAATCCTCCTTTTCGCTAGTAGGAAAATTAGGGCATCCACGATAGTTAGCTTTGTGTGGACCCTCACAATTACTACATTTGTTTGGGCCAGGATCATCTTTGTTATGTTCTCGAAACTCGTGCTTTCCTGCACAGTGCCTACAAACTGGGTCTGCCTTGCAGTTGTAGGCACTGTGCCCAAAACGCTGACAGTTGTAGCACTGTCTGATCCTCTTCTTTTTCCGTTGTAGTTCAAAGCGGACTTCCATGTCACATATCTGGGTGATATTTTTGATCTCATTTTGATTTTCAGGAACGATTACAAGGATTATCGGCATATTCTGGCCGTTTCTGCCTTTGAATCTTGCGACGATACGTGGGGAAAACCCTTTATCTTGTGATTTTTTTGTTATCTCTGCTGGTTCGATGTCTTCAGCAACCTCTTTAAAGATTGCTCTAATTTCGCGGTTCTGAGGCTTGTTGACGGTAAAGTATTGAACTTTATGCTGGTCTAAGGTGTTGGTCCAAGGTTTTTTAAAGTCGTGCTGATGTTTGGCCAGTGCTTTTTCTCTTTAATGATAATCGGGGTGGTTTGATCCTGTTTTCCTCAATAATCGGGGCATCTTGATGTTGATCCTGTACTTTTCCATCTAATTCTGCAAGAGCTTGGAATTTATTGGAGACTTCTACGTTCACAATACGTGTTTCATCAATTTTTTCTTCCTCTATGTTGGTGTCTTCAGGAGATGAGAGAGGTATCTCCATCTTTATTTTCAGTTCTCAATTCTAGTTTTAAAATTTGTCCTATGTCCCCGCTGTAAAGCTTTCCGCTCTTTTCAGGGACGTCTATATATTTTATTTTCCTAATGTTTACATTTCTGATTTCTATCTGAAATTTTGTTTGTTTGGGTTCGAGGCGAGCTGCGGCCCTTTTATCCTCCTGGTATTCAAGCCATTCGGAGTTCTGAAGGAACTTGCAACGGGAAACCGCAGAAAACCGTTGCACATGAATATTACATTTCTAAGATATTTTGTTTCCTTTTGTATTGTATTTGTTATAATTTTTCCTACTTGTTGTAATTCTGAAATGAATGTTATGGGTTAGTGGGAGTTTTGGGATTTCGTTTCGTCTGTTTGTCTGTCCGTTTATTATTATTTTTTTTCATCTGTTTAGAATGCATTTTGTTTCAATTCATCTTGTGTTGTGGATTCATTTGATTCTGGTTCGTTTTATTGTTTCTTGAGTTTTGCATTCTTTCTAGATATAGTTTTTATTTTTGATGTGTAAAATTTTGATTGTTTTTCTTTGTATGTGGTTGAAATTTGATGTTGAATTTTGAAATTTTGAATGATTGGTGTGTTATTTTATTTATTCATGTTAGTTTTGTGTGTGGTTTTTGGGATTGGTTGGGGGGTGAAATAATGTGAAATGGTGATTGTTTTATTATTATATATATATTTCTTCATTGTTGTAATGTCCTGGGGTTGGATTTTCGGAACGAAAATACGTCCTGGCAGTATTTTCGGTCCGGGGGTGGTCCTGGGTCCTGTGGGGGGAAAGCTGTTTCCTTCAACATCGATTCTGGGGGGGGGGTGTTATGGGTTCGGTCGGGCTCTCTGATGAATGTTGTTGGTTTTATCTGAGTACGAGCGGCGTTTCGTCCAAATGGTTGGCGTATTCATCAGGAAGGTCGTCCGATGTGGATAGCAGTCTGGCTGGTAGGAATGGGAGTTTTTTCTTTGGCTTGTGACGGAGTCCACGTCGGTTGGGGCCCCAGGGGGCATCAGCGTTGCCTTGGCCGCCTCGTTGCCGCCTCTGATGACTCGGTCGACGTAGCCCTGTCTCAGCTTCTGAAAACGTGTTAAGATGGGATCAAAATCGATATTGTTGTAAACTTCGTTCGAGGGAAAAAGTCTGGGGAGGTATTGACAGGTGCGGATAATTCTTCTTTCAGTTGTTTGACTTGCATATTGTTGTTTTGGGGTAAGAACCGCGTATATATTTGCTTTATAATCTAATATTGGTCTGATGAATGTTTTGTATGTATGGAGTAGGGTTTCTGAGTGGCATCTTCCGAAATGTCCTCCCAGACTTCTCAGAATAGAAGCTCTTTGCCTTACTTCAATAAGTGTTTTTTCGAGGTCGGTTTGCCAGTTTAGAGTACGCGTGAGCGTGACTCCCAAATAGCAAACTTCGTCTTTCAATTCGAGCCTCTCTCCTAAGAGTGTGAGATTGATTTCGTCTGATTTTTGGGATGGTTTTTGGGAGTTGTTTGGGTGTTTGAATAAGATGGTTTGAGTTTT
Source organism: Gonioctena quinquepunctata (assembly GCA_018342105.1). Lineage (NCBI taxonomy): Eukaryota > Metazoa > Arthropoda > Insecta > Coleoptera > Chrysomelidae > Gonioctena > Gonioctena quinquepunctata. Next base: position 49,817 of record JAFIRS010005067.1, read on the forward strand.
GTTGGGATTTAGTTTGACCCTCCACATGCTGCACCAATTCGTAAATTCATCCAGCATGTTTTGGGCCATTCTATTCAGGGTTTGTGTGTTTGATGATGATACATACAAAACAGTATCATCTGCATATTGAATAATTTCGTGGGTTTTGGATATATCGTGTACGTACAATGAAAAAAGAATTGGGGTTAGAATTGAGCCTTGGGGGACACCTGCCTATGGGTTATGGGGGAGTCTGACAGCTCTGTCCCGATCTTCATCGTGTTTTTTTTCTTATATATGAATTAATAACGATAAAGTTTCGGTAAATTTAATTATTTTGATAAGTCCGGCGTGCCAGACCTTATCGAAAGCTTCTTGTATATCGAGGAAGATCGCGACAGTGCAGTGTCCGGAGTTTAGGCTTTTCTTTACATCTATTGTGAGTTCGATCAACGCATTTTGTGTGGAATGTTCGGCTCTGAAACCATGTTGGAAAGGGGGAAGAATGTTGTTAATTTCGAAGTATTCCATGATTCTTAATTTCAAAATTAGTTCAAATAACTTTCCAGGCACGTTAATTGAACTAATTGGCCTGTATGAATCTAATTTTGTTGGATCTTTGCCAGGTTTAGGAATCATGACTGTATTCGCATATTTCCAAGATCTCGGAAAATATGCGATTTCCAGGCATGCGTTCATGAGGAGGGCTAATATTGGATAAATTGTGTTTGGAAGTCTTTTCATGGTTTCTCTGTTTATTGAGTCAGGCCCTGGAGCGGTGTTTTTGCCTCTGTGAATGGCGATTTCGACATCTAATTCCGAAATCGCCGTTCTCAGAGGGCAATTCGGATTTGTGGGTAATTGGCCGGGATGTGCCCTAGCAAAGTTCCAAATTTCTTGTTGTATTTGGTCGAAAAATTGTTCGTTGAATGATTCGTGAGTCGGTATTGTGTATGTTTCCAAGAGTTGATTTTTGAATGCATTTGCTTTTTCTAAATTTCCAGTTATTATGTCGTCGTTTATTTTTAAAGGGGAGTATATTTTTTTTATTTGCCTGAAATTCTTTTTAGTGTGTGCCAAAATTCGCTCCCATTTCTGTAGTCTAAGCCCAGAGTGGTTTCTATCCATTTTATTTCTCTATGTTGTTTTATTAATAATCTAATTTGTGCATTTAGTCGATTCCACTCTGTTTTTAGCGCAGGGTCTCGTAAGTTTGTGTATTTTCTATATAGTTGTCTTTTGAATTTTATTTTTTCTATAATATTTTTTGGAAGTGTTTGTTGGTTTATTTTTATTGTCGATAGAGGGGTGGCGGTTTCAGCGGCTTCAGAAATTATATTTTCTATGGCCGTTACAGTGCTATTAATATTTTCTATGGAATTTAAGGGTAAGAATTGTGTTTCGTTTATTTTTTCGTCGATTAGATTGAAGTAATTGAATGTCCGTTCGTTTTTAGTCTCTAAATGTTTTTGTTTCTGGGCCGGTTGGGATGGATTTTCTCAATTTTGTTCGCAGAAGAAGTGGCATGTGATCCGACGTCACAGTGTCTCCTATGAAATATACACCATCCATCATACCTGTGCATCTTTCGGTGCACAGTATATGGTCGATGATGGATATTCCAATGTGATTGAGGAACGTCGGCATGTCATTTCTTGTGCGAAAAATTGGGAGATCTAACAGCAAATTGGACAGAATAATTCCGTTTCTATTCTCTGTTATATCTCCGAATCGTCTATGGCGGGCGTTAAAATCTCCCATCAGAACGGCTTTGTTTACTGTGGAGAAATACTCGATGAAATTTAATGGGATTTCATTTCGTGGGTGGTTGTAATGTGCTTTTATTGTGATGAATTCCCCGTTTTCCAGAATATCAACCGCCAGGCAGTCAATATTCTCAAAAACTCGTGGCAATTCATGCTTTTCGTGTGCAATGCCGTTTCTGATAAGGATACAAACGCCGTTCGAAAATTGAGATTTTTCTTTATTAATAGCAGTGTAACCCGTAAAATTTGGAGCATATTTTAATTCGGTATCTACTATGCCTAATATTTGAATGTTATGTGATAGTAATAAATTTTTTACGGCAAGCCGTTTATTTTTCAAGCTGTTTATATTTATTGTTCCTATCACAAAATCATCGATCGGAGCCAAACTGTCAATCACTCTCTCGTTGTTCATTTAAGTCGATTGAGAGGGGATCAGGCTAAAATGTAGCATGGAACCTGTGTCGGAAGGGATGTTTACGCACTCTCAACCATATAAAGTCCGAATTACATGCTCGTTCATTTTTAGTACTAGTTCTCTATCATTTGGCATTAGATTTAGGAACATCAGATCTTGATGTTCAATCATCATTCTTGATTCAAATGAGAGATTTTTTAGGGGTTGAACTTTTGGTGGATTTATAGGGGCCGTTTCGGCGGGGGTTTCGGGGATTCTTTTTCTATCGGGGCATTTGGGTGAGAAGGTTGGGTGGGGGCCTTCGCAGTTGGAGCATTTAGGGTCATTGGGCTTCTCACAATCGATGCTTTTGTGTTCTCCACTACAGAAGGTACAGATCGTTTTTTTTTCTGAGCATTCATCCCACGTATGGCCATTTTTACAGCACTTATTACAGTACTTTATTTTGGGGACTGTGATTTGGGCTGTGAAAGAGGGTTCACACCTGTGCATTATTCCATACAGGAAGATTTCCTTTGCGATTTTGTCGCTGTAAGATTCTGGTCGGTTTGTGATGACTCGAACCATTAGGGTGGGTTGTTGCCGGGCTTTTGAAATTATCCTCAAAAGTCTCTGGAAAGAAATCTCGTTCTCACTCAGATGTTCCTTCAACTCGTCATCTCTGTAGTTTTTGGAAACATCTTTCATTATGTAAGATAGGCTTGGGCTATCTCAGCGGGAACTAGACTGCTCTCGAGAGACTTTTTTCAAGGAATAGAAGTCTACGACTTCGATGTTTGCATCTATGGCCTGCGACGTGCCGAATTCGCTTTCTAATCTCGGCGAGACTGGCAGGCTCTTTTATTTTGAGTTTCGCTGTTTTATTCCAGCTTGTTGTAACTCGGTGAAAGTTGTCTCCTGTCACTTCTCGGCGTAAAAAGAAACGAAAAGCGTCACGCTGCTCAGAGATTCCTTGTGGCAAATTTTTTATTATAAATGTGTCGGACAAGTCTGATGTTTTTGAAGAATTTTGTGATGTTGAGTTTGAAATGATGGTGGAATTTGAGGCAATGGAGCTTGCTCTCGATCGGGTATTTGGCCCTGCGTAACATTTTTCAGAGTCCTCAGTAGTGGATTTGAGGTTAGGTTTATTCATTTTTGTGGTCTGGGCATAAGTGGTGATCTCTTTTTGTTCATTTTTATCGATGTTAGGGGGCGTTTTCTCCCTATCAAGGGACCTTGATGCCCGATCAGGGCTTGGCACGGTTATTCGGGGACTTTTCTTTGTTAGAAGTGCGATTGGTGACGGTTGGGAATTTGGCGGGAAAATGGAAAGATACCTGAAAAGGGGGCCTAGTAGTAGTGTCGAGTTCTTAAAAGTACACTGCACTACTACTACATAAGCTTAGGTAAAGGAAAAGGTACAACCTGGTTTGTTTGGTGGTAAAGATGACCAATCCAACTGCTGAGTAATACTTAACGCATATTTGCCTGGGCAGTGATAAACGAAGACCGACACTCTCTGTAGCTGGAATCGGAATGTGGCGTTTGACTTTGGGTCTTTTGTTGGCTTGGCCCTTTTACTCTTCCATCGTAAAATAAAACATTGTATTAGAGGACATGGGTTATTACACACAAAGCATAATAACCTGCTAGTATTGAAACTAGCTCGCTTATCACTCCAAGCAGAGCAATTTGATTCTAGTCGGGAGAAGATGGCTTAAACGGAAGGGCTGGAAAGCTGTGCTGCTCCTTGCAGACTTTTTATTGTGACGAAATTCGCCAAAATAGGTCTTTTCTTCAGAAATTCCTTAAGTTCATCGAGTGCTTTGAGTAGTTGATCCAGAGGGGTATCTGATGTCCCTGGATTTCTTCCTTCATTTCTTTCCTCCTGAGTTCTGGGGGGTCTAGGAGGTCTCCTTGTATTATTTCCATCGTTGTTATTAACTTTCGGGTAACTAGGGCATCCCCGATAGTTGGACTTATGATTTCCATTGCAGTTGGAACATCTATTTGTGGAATCTTGGTCCATAGGGTGAGCTCTAGACTCATGTGATCCTGCACAATGGCGGCAAACTGGTGTTAGGTTGTATGTATACGCTGTATGACCGAACTTCTGACAGTTATAACACTGTGAAGTTCTAGCTTTGGTGTTCGAATTTTACATTTATATCCATTATCATTGTGAGGTTTTTTATATATTGATCGGATTCTGGGACTATACACAGGTTGATTGACATCGGGTTTCCATCACGATTTTTAAAGCGTTCAACCACCCTCGGATGGAAGCCTTTAGATTTCAAGTCATTGGTGATATCTTCAACAGAAAACTCTTCGGCTACTCCTTTGAATATAGCTCTGATCCCATTGCCGTTTTTCTTGTTGAAGGTGAAATGATCGATCTTGTGATGTCCCAAGGTTTGCAAACATTTATCAAATGTTTCGGTCTTACTAAATACCATTTTGATCCCATCTTTGTCATTGAAACTTCTGTCCGGTTTCGAGTTTGTATTTCTGAGAAGTTGGCTGATAGCCGGCCAATTCTTCTCATCCTTTATGATGATCGGTGGTGGTTTTGCCTTTTTGATTTCCTTTGTAATTCCTTGATCTTCTATAATTTTTATGGGTTCTACCTCTGCCAGAGCTTGGAATTTGTTGCTCACTTCGACATTTGGGACATGTGTTTCCATTATTTTCATTGCATCGGATTCGGAGGAGACTTCTTGCATTATTATACTCCATTTTGGTCCAAGTTTCACAACAATTTTTTTTTGTAGAATATCTCCATCGTAGCTGTTGGTTTCTATGAGTTCAGTGAAGGCGTATACGACTCCAGCTGTTTTAAATTTATAGTTAGTGAATAACTTATCTGCTAGATCGACTTTTTCATTAAGATCACAATTGACTTTTAGGATTTCTGCCAATCCTAACTTGATTTCGCGTTTTCGACTCATTTTGGTCGGACGGAGTATGGAACGGTTTCCTCTATTGTTCTCCGGATCAGTGGCGTTTGATTTGTTTGTTTTGGGTCCTTGAATTAGGTTCAGAGTGAGGGCTTGGCCCTTTTACTCTTCCGTCGTGATGGGATCGTCGTATTAGAGGTTTGATGGGGTATTGTGCATAACAAGTTATGCACAATAAACCCGCTAGTGTTGAAACAAGCTGACGTTAACGTTCCAGTCCAAGTCTTGAAATGGCTAGTCGGAAGAAGATGTCTAGTTGTAGGAAGATGAAGCTTCTGCCCCTTGGCAATTTTTTAGTTGGATGAGTCCAGCTAAGATCGGTCTTTTTATGATCAAATCTCTCAGTTCATCCATAGCTGTAAGTAGGTCTCTGAGAGATTGATTCTCTGATGTCCTTGGATTTTCTCCTTTGTTTCCTCTATTTCTCTCCTCCTGAGGCCTGGGGGGTCTAGGGGGTCTCCTTGTATTGTTGTTGTTTCCATTATTTTTTACTTTCGAGTAGCTAGGGCATCCCCGATAGTTGGACTTGTGGTTTCCATTGCAATTATTACATCTGTTTGAAATTTCTTGATCCATAGGATGAGCTCTAGACTCATGCGGTCCAGAACAGTGGCGGCAAACCGGTGTTTGGTTGCAGGTATAAGCTGTGTGGCCGAACTTCTGGCAGTTTTAACTGTGAAGTTCTAGCTCTACGTCTTTGATGTTCGAATTTGACGTTTATGTCCATTATCATCTTGAGATTTTTAATGTCTTGATCTTCTTCTGGGACTATGCATAGTATGATTGGCATTGGACTTCCATCACGATTTTTAAAACGTGCCACCACTCTCGGATGGAATCCTTCACTTTTCAAATCGTTGGTAATATCTTCAACAGAAAACTCTTCGGCGACTCCTTTGAATATAGCTCTTATCTCACTGCCGTTTTTCTTGCTGAAGGTGAAATGATCTATTTTATGCTGTCCCAGGGTCTGCAAACATTTTTCGAATGTTTTCGTCTCACTAAAAATCATTTTTATCCTATCTTTATCGTTGAAGTTTTTGTCCGAACTCGAATTTGTGTTCCTAAGAAGTTGGCTGATTGCCGGCCAATTCTTTTTATCTTTCACGATAATTGGTGGTGGTTTTATCTTGGTTTCGGATGATTGGAGTACTTCCTTGTCTGGTTCAGCTAAGACTTGAAATCTATTGCTTACTTCTATGCTTGGAAAAAAGGTATCCATTTTTTCCTCCTTTTTTTCCTCTTCTTTATTATTTATAGTTTTGACGGCTACAGTTGGAGTAGAGAGATCGTCCATTTTAATATCCCAAAAGAAGCCCCATTTTCTCACAGTGGCGTTTGATGTTTGTTTTGGGTCCGTGATTTTGTGTTTAGAGTGAGGGCTTGGCCCTTTTACTCTTCAAGATGATAATGACATAAACGTATTTGAGTTAAGAAGGGTTTATGCATAACAAGTTATGCATAATACCCTGGTGTATGGCTTAAAAATTGCGCCAGATTAAAAAGTTTAAAATATTGGCACTAGAGGATGTGCCTAGGCCTTTTATATCGAGAGGGGTTATCGGCCAAATAATCGACCGCTTTTCTGATTAAGGGATTTTCGTGAGTATTTGCCTTGGCAAATACTTCACGATTTCTGGCTAAAATTTCATCCTCAATTTTTCTAAAATTGAGGTCAGCTAAAATGGTATTGTTCGAAACGTACCACGGAGCGTTTATTAGCATCCGCAATAACTTCATCTGGGCCCGTTCCAGAATTTGAATATTTGAGTGGGCACTGTGACCCCAGACAGCAGAAGCATACAAAATAGTGCTTCTAAACACCGATTTATACAATATAATTTTATTTTTGAGATTCAATTTGCTATCTCGAGCAACAGAAGGAAAAAACATAACTAATCGTTTTTCGAATTTTTGTCTGATCATATTTATGTGCGGAACCCACGTAAGTCTACGATCTATTTTCACACCGAGGTATTTGACCTCATTTGACCACTCGATCTCGTGATCATCAATCGTTATCTTGTCCTCAGGAACAGTTCTGAATCCACCAAGTTGAATTGCTTGGGTTTTATCGCCATTCAACTTGATTTTCCAATCCAAAAATCATTGTTGAAGTGTGTCAATCGCACTTTGTAAGTACAAAACCGCTTGGTTTTGGTGCCTAGAATAGGCCAAAAGAGCGGTGTCGTCGGCGAATTGCGAAGACTTCACATTTCCGAAAGTGGGAAAATCCGATGTATAAATTCTATAAAGCAGTGGAGATAATACTGCGCCCTGGGGAACGCCTGCCCGGATTTCCCTGGTTGTAGACAAGGAGCCCTCAACTCTTACTTCAAATGTTCTGTCATTCAAGAAAGAACTCAGACATTTGATCATTCCATGCGGGATGCCAAATGCCTCTAACTTGAATAACAGACCATAGTACCAGACTCTATCGAACGCTTTTGCTATATCCAATAGCAAAACGTGAACGTAATGGCTCTTGTTAAGCTCACAGATAGCATTTTCAACGAGTCTGAGCGCTTGAAGTTCGGTAGAGTGAGCTTGTCTAAAACCAAACTGAATATCGGGCACAATATTCCTATCTTCTATCTCTTCTTCAAGCCTTTGCTTGAAGATGAGCTCAGCCAGCTTGCCAACATTACACAATAAGCTGATAGGACGATGATTTTGCGGAAAACACGGGTCCTGACCATGTTTCGGAATCATGACAATAATAGCTTGTTTCCATCTTTTTGGGAAATACCGTAATTTTAAAGAGTTATTTATTAAATTTAGAATCGAAATTGAGTTCCTGGAATTTTTCTAAGAATTTCATTCGAAATTTTATCAATGCCTGGAGCTTTCTTGATTTTAGCTCTCTTGATGAAACCTTTTAGTTCATCAAGAGTAGCTGGCCGAATATTGTCATCGTCATGATTCCGAAGAATATCACGGACTCTTCCTTCAACAAAAATATCCCTATCAATATTATCGTCCTGATTTGTATTTGGCTGAAACTGTTGCTCCATCTTATCAGCAAAAGCTTGAGCCTTGTCGACGTTGCTGTAGCACATACCCCCAATACCGTGGCTCCCATCCACGGTATTGGGGGTAGATTCGTTTTTTTATTTTTAACCCGTTTATAAAGTTTCCACTTCGAAGTTGGATCTTGTGGATCCACTTTTTCAAGTGCATTTGCCCATTTCTCATTTTTGAATTTAGATATCATAAATCTTACTTCCATAACGAGCCGATTTATGAAAATCTTATCAACACGAGCTAGGGTACATTGGTATCTTCGCCTAGCTCGGTTTTTTTCCCTAATTTTCTCCTTGATTTCTCTCGGGAGAACGTTATGAGAAGTGTTCGTGCTTGGCACTTCAATAAGATTGTTGTTTAAAACTCTAATGATGGTATTTTCAAATACTTCTACAGCAGCGTCGAGTTCGGCCGGAGTAGGGATAATTTTCGGGGCACAGTATTCGTTTTCGAGGATTTGTGAAAATCTTCGTCAATTCGTGACTTTGTAAGTGCGATTGACTTGTGTTGGAGGGTCTTCTCCAAACTCAATAGTTATTGGATTGTGATCAGAACTTAATTCCCGAAGAGTGGCAACATTTATGTCCCAGTGCAAGTTTTTAATCAACACTATATCGAGTATATCAGGTCTATATGGACCATAGAAAGTAGGCTCATTAGGCGCCGCAACAATATAATCAGAATTGTCACAGTGCCTTCTCAACTTATTGCCATTGCGGTTACTAACATTGCTCCACGTGATATGTTTCGCATTAAAATCACCCGCAACTATAGTTGGTAGATTAGTTTCAATAATGATCATTTCCAAAAAATCGTTCGCTAACTCGTTATTGGGAGGATTATAGACAGAAATTAGTCTCAAAGGACCTCTGCTTGTCATAATTTTAATTCCGACCACCTCGGAGCCTGAAGCTCGATCATGATTAATTACGATTTGCTCATGTTGAATGTTACATTCAATCATGATCGCGACTCCACCTCCTTGGTTGCCGAGCCTGTCTTCCCTGAACATCCTGTAGTTTGGAATGCCAATGGGATCATTCTTGAGGAAAGTTTCTTGAATGAAAGTAACATCTAAATTTCGCTCGAGAATCAAATCCTCGAGCTCGATGATTTTTTCCCTGAGCCCATTGGCATTCCAGGACGACATAGATAGAGAATTTGTCACAACTTTTTCAAGCATTGTGAGCTGTATTCACGTTAGTATTCAAAAATTGTAGAATAGTCGGGTTGTCTTTGATGAGGTTGAGAAGTTTCATAAGTTCAGCGAATGGATCGTTAGTTTTTGGGACCTGATCACCATTGAAATTTATAGCTTGCGCATAGGAAACTCCTGGTCGCATTGAATTTGCGCCCGGGGGGCGTGGCCTATGAAAATCTTTCTGATTTTGACTAGGCTCGTGCATGGGTTGTGGATTTCTACTTCGTGTGTAGCGTGTGGTGTCAGTAGTTCAGTGAGATCTGAACGAGCAACATGTGCTTTTATCAAGGCAAGTGAGAAATTTGAGGAACTGCTTTTATTAAGGCAAGTGAGAAATTCGAGAAACTGCTTTTATTAAGGCAAACTCTGAAATTCTACTCAAGAAGAGTATAGCCGTCCAGATCATTAGATCGTTGGTGGCTGTACAGCAAAAAGAAGCGAATACATTAATGCAACAAGAAAAATGGACTCAGACGTAGGACCCGACGCCTTCTCGGTTGGAAGTAGCCGAGACTCTACCGACTCCAGGGAGACGGAAAATCTGCGACTGGAAGACCTCTTCCATGTATTAACCGAGCTGAGGAAACAGCTCGATGAAATGAGGAGAGAGCTCAGTGAAACGCGAAAGGAAAACGAAGAGTTGAAGAGGCAACTCCTCACCTCCCAAAACACCGCAGCTGCTGCTTCCCAGACGGAAGTTGCCAGGGCCACCGCCACGCCCGAAAAAAAGGAGGCAAAAAAGCCAGTCCTGGCTGAAAAGCATACCCCGGCTGGAAAGCCAGCACAACAAGAGCCAGTACAAGCGAAGGTGTCAGCGCAAGTGCAGAAAAATGAAGACATGGAGACGGACGAAAACGTCTCGAAGAAGAGAAACCTTGCTGCCTCAGAAGACAAAGAGGAGAAAAACGGGAGCAATGAAGACGGATACACCACCGTATCCCACAACAAAAGAAAAAGAGAGGCGAAACTGGCGACCCCATCAGCCGAAGCCGACATCAAATCAACCCCCGTCGAAAAAACGGCCCCCGTCGCGATCAGCGGAGGAAAAACCATCCTCGAGGGGCCCCCACCTCCAGGAAGCGACCCCAAAAGACCACCACCAGTCGTCCTTAGGAATAAGGACAAGTGGCAGATCGTCTCCGCCAAAATGGCCAGGAGGAAGATAAACTTCCTGAAGGCCAGGCTCACCTCCTATGGAATAACCATCCAGACGGAGAACGAAATTAGCTGGAGGGCAACAACAGCATTTCTGGAAGCAGGAGGGTACGAATTTTATACGTACTCTCTCAAAACAGAGATCCCATTACACGCGGTGATCCGGGGAATACCGGAAAACACCAAGTCGGAGGACGTGAAGGAAAGCGTCCAGGATTCGGGCTTCACTGTCCTGGAATGTCACCAAATGACATCAAGACGAACCAAAAAGGCACTTCCACTGTTCCTAGTGAAAGTGCCCAAGTCAGAATCCCACATCTTCAAGCTTGACACCTGTGTCATGTTGAAGGTCAAAGTGGAACCTCAACGGCAAAAGACCGGCGGATTCGTCTCCCAATGCCATAAATGCCAGTGGTTCGGACACGCACAGAGGTGTTGCCATTCCACCCCCAGGTGCGTGAAGTGCGGAGCAGAGCACGAGTCCCGCACCTGCACGAAGAACAGAGAGCAGCCAGCCATCTGCGCAAACTGTGGGGGCCCACACACGGCCAGCTTTAGAGGCTGTCCCAAATTCCCCAAACCCACGACAAGACCCACACAACAACAACAACCAAGACCTACACAAACAACATACCAACCACCACGGAGGAGGCAGGGACCCAGTAACGCTGTGCCCCAACCCCAAGCACCACAGGCACCACCAAAATGGGGGCCAACGAAGATAATGACGACGGCAACCACAACAGTAAACCAACAACTGTTGGCACTACCCGAGGCGCTCAAGAAGCAACTTCTTGAGCTCTCCAAACAGAGTCAGGCCCCAGGAAATCTTAAATGTTAAGACAACCTCCGAAAAGACTCAAAATCCGCTCCTGGAACATCAACAGCGCACTCACACGCGACGAGCTGTCGCGAGAGTATGATTTGCCGGTTACTTTAGTGCCATCACTAAATTCGCCCAGCATTCTAGTGATACGTTTTCCTCTTTTGGTAGGAGGCTCGGTATGAGGTTTCGAAGGATTCGAAGAGGAAGTGGATGGAAAGATAGTTATGCCATTCACAGGATCGGGAAATGATGACCTAAATTTTTGAAATTCAGCTTTAAGTTCTTGTATTTGCTGAATTGAAGGAGCTTCGATAGCTTCTTAATTTTTTTGAATGAACGACTGTTGTTCAGAGAGATAAAGAGCTTGGACTTGGTCCTGAATTAGTTCCTGCATGCAAGGAAGTTGCATGTAAATAGGGATTTTACTTTGAAAATCTGCGTCAAGAGCAACCAATTGCTCCTGACTCAGCATTCCGGGCGGCTGCCCATTTACTGATTCATGAGACATATTGAAAGAACTACAGCTGTAACAACAACTAGAACACAATAACAACAAAGGCTCTCACCTGACTTGAAGTCTTCAGAGCACTAAAAAAGAACGGGGGTAAAAGTGGTTTACGCGGTTTTAGCATACAGCAGTCCTTGGGGAGGCGTCGCTGGAGCCTGGGGCTCCCCTCAACGACTTTTTTGTCGAAGGGCTGAATCGGGGGGGTTTCGGAGTAGCTCGTTTGGGACTCTGGGTCCCTACACAGCTTTATGGTAGGAAGGCTAGCGTTGACGAGCTTTCCCCAGCAATTTGCGGTGCGAAAAATATTAAATGTCAGCAATCTGTCAAATTGACATTTGGATTGACTGACGGGGGTAGTGGCGTTTGAGACTTTGGGTCTTCAATTTGCTTTGTGAGTGAGGGCTTGGCCCTTTTACTCTTCCATCTCAATATAATGCAACGTATTTGAATTTAGATGGGTTATTATGCATAACTAAGTTATGCATAATATTACCCTGGGATATGGCTATCAATTGCGCCTAAAATTATGAAGGACAACTAGACAAGAATTTGCCTAGGTCGCTTGTAGCGGGAAGGATTATCAGCCATATAATCAATGGCCTCCCGTATTAAGATGTTTTCATGAGTGCTCGATTTCTCGAACACTTCACGATTTCTCGATATAATGTCAGCTTTGATCTTATTTATATGGAGATCAGCGAGAATTGTCTCGTTCGAAATATACCAGGGAGCATTTAATAGCATCCGCAATAATTTCGTCTGGGCCCGTTCCAGAATTAAAATATGGGCATTTGCACTGTGGCCCCAGACCGCAGGAGAGTACATAATGGTGGATTTAAAAACAGATTTGTACAGTAGCAACTTATTCTGTAGGTTTGAATTGCTTTCCCTGTTTAAAAAGGGGTAAAATAAAATCATACGTTTGTTTATCTTTTTCCTAACCGCATCTATGTGCGGCCGCCACGTGAACCTACGATCTATGATGACCCCTAAATATTTGGCCTGATTGGACCATTCGACCTCGTGCTGATCAACAACCACTCTGGAAGTCGGGACGCTGTTGAATCTACCCAACGGGATTGCCTGAGTTTTCTTAGCATTGAGTTTGATTTTCCACTCAGAAAACCATTCTTGGAGGCCATCTATGGCGTTTTGTAGGTATAGCACGGCTTGATTTTGCCGCCTAGAAAAAGCCATTGAGGCAGTGTCGTCGGCAAATAATGATGTCTTGACGTTGATAAAAACCGGAATATCAGATGTAAAAATATTGTATAGCATTGGAGAGAGTACTGCGCCCTGGAGGACGCCTGCCTGAATTTCACGAGTCGTGGAAAAAGCACCTTCCACTTTAACTTGAAATGTTCTGCTTCTTAGAAATGAGCCGATCCATTTAATAAGCCCCTGAGGGATGCCTATAGAGTCTAGTTTGAAGAGTAGGCCAAAGTGCCAGACTGTCAAAAGCTTTAGCAATATCGAGAAACAGAACATGTACACAGTGCTTTTCGTTCAACTCGCAAATTGAGTTTTCAATGAGTCTCGGAGCTTGTAGTTCAGTAGAATGAGATTCTCTGAACCCGAATTGAAAATCAGGCAGGACATTCCTATCCTCAATTTCTTCCTCAAGCCTCTGCTTGACAATTTGTTCGGCCAATTTGCTGACATTACACAATAGACTGATAGGTCTATGGTTTTGCGGGAAAGCCGGGTCCTGTCCGGCCTTCGGAATCATAACAATGACGGCTTGTTTCCATCTTTTAGGGAAATATCTGAGTTTAATCGAATTGTTTATTAAATTTAGAATAGAAATTAATTGGTTTTCAGGAAGTTTTTTAAGAATTTTGTCTATGCCGGGAGCTCTTTTAATTTTGGTTCTCTTGATGAAACCTTTTAGTTCATCAAGAGAAGCTGGTCTAATAACGTCATTGTCATGATTTCGAAGAACTTCGTGGACCCTTCTCTCCACAGCCATATCCCTAGCAATGTCGTCATTTGGATGTAAGTTTGGTTGGAATTGTTGTTCCATTTTGTCAGCAAAGGCTTGAGCCTTCTCAGCATTGCTGAAACAAAGTCCGGCAGTACCATGAATGGGTGGAAGGTTTATCTTTCTGTTCTTGATTTTCATGTATATGCGCCATATATTGTCAGAATTTCCTGCAGAGTTTATTTCATCATATATCATCATCATGAATCGAACTTCCATAGTCAGCCTATTTAAAAGAATTTTGTCATTTCGAGCTAGGGTACGTTGGTACCTACGCCTAGCTCGATTTTTGTCCTTGATTTTTTCTTTGATAATTCTTGGCAAAGAATTGTGTGAAGTGTTTTGGGATTTCTATGAAAGTTCGATTCAATGCATCGAGAATGGTACTTCCGAACCTTGCAACAGCAATGTCGAGATCGGCCGGAGTGAGGATATTTTCCGGGGCGCAGTATTCACGATCCAGAATTTGATAAAAATTAACCCAATTTGTTATTTTAAAAGTTCGGTTAATCTGAGTGGGAGGATCGTTACCAAGCTCAATCTTGATTGGGTTGTGATCTGAGCTCAGTTCCTGAAGGGTATCAACTTCAACGTTCCAAAATAGGTTCTTGATCAGATCGACGTCGAGAATGTCAGGTCTATAAGCACCATAAAAAGTAGGTTCGACAGGCGCTTGGATAAGATAATTGGAACGGTCACAGTGTCGCCTCAGTTTTAAACCATTGCGGTTGCTAACATTACTCCACGTGATATGTTTCGCGTTCAAGTCACCCGCAACGATAGTTGGGGTATCACTCTCAGCAATAATCATTTCCAAGAAATCATTGGCTAACTCGTTGTTGGGAGGGTTGTATGCTGAGGTTGACAGGGCCTCTACTAGTAATTATTTTAATGCCAATCACCTCAGTACCTGAGGTGCGATCATAATTTACGGCCGTTTGCTCATGCTTTAGGCAACATTTTACAGCTATAGCAACCCCGCCTCCGCGGTTGCCGAGCCTGTCTTTTCTATACAATTTATAATTTGGAATGCCAATGGGCTCATTTTTCAGGTGAGTTTCCTGAATGAAAACGACATCGAGATTTAAATCTGAAATTAAATCTTCAAGCTTGATGATATTCTCTCGGAGCCCATCAGCATTCCAAGATATCATTGTTAAAGAATTTGGCGTGATTTTTTCAAGCATTGACGATGTTATTTACGTTTAAAGAAAAAACTTGTTGAAGTATGGGGTTAGACACTTGGGGTCTTGTTATATTTTAAAGCATAGCCCTTTTACTCTTTAATCGTATTTGAATTCAACGTATTTGAAGTGATGGGTTACTATACATAATAAATTATGCATAGTAGTACCCTGCTAACCGTTGAAGGTTAGATGGCTTGAGTCGCTCCTGGCATAGAGCTACTTGAATTACTAGACGGTGGAGAATTCTAGTTGGAGGGAGATGAAGTGTCAGCCCCTAGGCAGTTTTTCAGCTGGATAAGCCCAGCTAAAATAGGTCTTCTCAATATAAGCTCTCTCAGCTCGTCCATGGCTGCAAGCAGATCTCTGAGAGATTCATCCTCTGTTGTCCTTGAGTTTTTTGCCTTGTTTCCATTATTTGTATCCTCCTGAGGCCTGGGGGGTCTAGGGGGTCTTCTAATGTTATTTCTTTCCTTATTTTCATACTTCGGGAATTTGGGGCATCCCCGATAATTTGACTTATGCTCCCCACTACAATTGGAGCATTTTGATGGACTATTGACTTCATTGGGATGGGCCCTGGACTCGTGGTTGCCTGCACAATGGCGGCAGACAGCCGTGGATCTGCACGTATGCGCTGTGTGACCGAACTTTTGGCAATTGTAGCATTGCCCAGTTCTAGCTCGCTTCCTCTGGTGTTCAAACTTGACTTGCACGTCCATTATCGATGTAATCTCAGTAATGGCTTGATCCGACGCAGGAACAATACACAAAATCATCGACATCGGTGTTTTATCTCGGTTTTGGAATCTGGCTAACACCCTCGGGTGGAAGCCCTTGCTTCTTAAGTCCTTCGTAATATCATCAATAGAGAAGTCTTCTGTGACGCCTTTAAAGATGGCTCTGATTTCCTTTTCTGTGTTCGTCTTAAAGGTGAAATATTCGATTTTGTGGTGTTCCAGTTGTTCCAGACATTTTTGATATGTCTCCATATTATTGTAAAATACTTTAATGCCGTCATGGTCATTAAAGTTTTTGTCGGATTTGAGATTTAGGTTTTTCAGAAGCTGGCAGATGGCCGGCCAGTTCTTCTTATCCCTAATAATGATGGGTGGTGGTTTGATCTTGGTATCCTTATGGGTATCCATAACGGGTAATTGAATTGGCATCTTTGTTGATATAACAGTTTCTTCCTGTCAACCTGGGTTTCTTCTGATTCAGTCAGAACTTGAAATTTGTTATTTGTTTCGATGTTGGGGGTGTAAATGTCCATGGCATCGTCTGATTCGGAGTTTGTATCCTGTATCATAATTTTCCATTTAGGACCCCACTTCGCAACAAATTGCCTTTGTATATTATCTTCTTCAAAAGGGGCATCCCCCGCAAGTTGCTCGAAGCCACCAACGATGTCAGCCACTGAAGGTCTAATCTTGGTAAATAGTTCGTTCATAAGATCAGCTTTCTCGCTGGTATTACAATTAACTTTTAGAATTTCTTGGAATCCCAGCCTGATTTCTCGATTAACTGTTACGAAAATCGCTATTTTTGTCGATTTCGAAAATCTCATTCTTGGTATATACACTTCTAGGCAGTTGAATATTAGGGTTACGATATGTAAAATATTAGTATAATATTTTATTTGTACATATTTGTGATCCCCCTGGTACATTCGTGAGAGCCGAAAAAGGTTAATTTTTAAATTTAGGGTACGGAACCCACTTTTTTTTTTTCAGCTTAGACTTGGCGTTTTGGACTGGGTGCAGAACGCGTACTGCCCTTGCCCGCCTCGTTCTTGAAATTTTTGTTAGTTACGGAACACAAAAATTTTTAATTCCAACTCGCATTTGGATTCTTGTTGGGCTGTTCACGAGTGTACCACAAACCGTTTATACAAAGAAAAAGTAATTGTAAAATTTTGGAAAGAACGTATTGAAGGAAGGGCCAAAGGTTCAAAGAACCTATTTTCTAAATTTTGCATTTGAATGCGTGAATGTCTGAATTCACCCATTTTACAAGAGGCAATATTTACGAGCGATTTGCTTTTCT
>JAFIRS010005068.1:0-66826 GCA_018342105.1 Gonioctena quinquepunctata
GAGAAAATTATTTTTTCATTTCTATTTTTTCTGATAGGCAAAACTTAGAATACAAGTTACCGAAAAATTTTGGGGTTTTCTTTGTGAAAAAAAAAAATTTGGTAATGAGAAAATGTATCGGAAAGTAGAAATTTGCCCCTCAAATCCCCCCCAAAAAACAAAAAATGATATTTGTCGAAAGGATACTTTTTTATTATTGATATTTTATTTTGAACTCTTTTTTGATATTTTTTGAGTTTTTTGACAGACTAAATTATTAAAAAAGGGGAAAAAAATCCCCCTTTCAAAACCCTCAATATTTTCAGGGGATTTTGATTGATTTGGGGGGAAAATTTATGGTTTGAGAATGTAGCTGTTTTTTTTTTTAAAACGGGGTGATCTGGAGTATGGGGGGTTTTTTTTTCCTTTCGGTCAACTATTAGAAATCAGTAGTTTTGTCATAAAAAATTTAAATGGGTTATATGGGGTTCCTTTTTTTTCCTTTTTCAATCTTGGAATAATTCTCATTGATGTTGTTTGTGTTTTCCATATTAACTAATAACCTGGTTGAATAATTGAAAGTCACTGTAAATATTACGATCAACCCCATCACAACTTACACTCATACAAGGGAACCCCCAAGTTTTTTTTACTATCTATGAGCCACATTAAAACCAAAAGTTGGAAAAGAAAAACTTTGAAGGAAAATAGGGAGACCACCAAAGAGGGGAAAAAAATATCTAATATAAAAACCTTTTACCATAAAAAGGGTTTTTCAACTGTTTCAAATGGATTATCGATTATATTTTTTTTTGTGTTCCCCCATTCACAAAGATCTTTTGGCTAAAAAACTATTTTTTTTGTTTTAATTTCAAGTGGAAAAGGTTTTATTTATTTTTTCCGTTGGGAAAATTAAAACCAATGGAGTTAAAAAATGTCTAATATAAAACTGTTACCTAATAACAGGTAACTTCAACTGTTCCCAAAATGGGTCATCTCATTATAGCATTTTCCCTGTTTACTCACACAGACTTTTTTTGTCAAAAATCTATGTTTTATGTTTAATTTCAAGTAGAGGGAGAGTATTATATTATTTGTTCATACCATTTTTCTGCCTTATTGTTTTACTCTAAGAATAGTTGATTACCTTTTGTAGGAGTGAGGTGTGTCAATCGTAACGGTGGGGCAATTGTAACATTTGTTTTGACGTCATCTCTTAGGTGGTAAAGCTAATTGGCATGTCGAAGCCATTCTGGTACTGCTTTTTTTTTCCGAATCGGCAGCAATAAAGTTCTACGCTTACGCTTCGATGGTTGTTCGTTCATGATTGAAGCTTCACAGTTTGTGCCAAAAGGTGAAAGACTGTCTCATTTCTTAGAAATATGTCTTCTGTACAATCAGGTATGAAATTTTGTTAGTTTGAATATTTTTTTTTTTACTTTTCCCAGGTAATTTGAATCGGTTTTTTTATTTGTCTTTACCAGGTACTACAGATGGAAAAAAGGAGTCTTGAACCAGAAAAACCTTTCAAGAGTGTGCGGCAGTGTTGAAAGGGAAAAATCTGTGAGAGTGCGACCAATTTCGGTATGTGCCATGTTACATTAAGGTATGTCCAGAAATATTTAAAGAAAATAAATTGACATTCGGATATAACCCGCACAGAAAAAGAATTTTCTACGGAACAGAAAGACGAGTTAGCTGATTATTGCAAAATTGCATGTCAACTCTACTTCGGACTAACCACAAGTCGTAACTCTAATAACCGACACATCCAGTATCATGGAATGAAACTGAAGTCGAAGTACTGATTGGTAAAAGCCTTCGTGAAAAAAAAAACGCCAACTTATTTTCCCAGGCGTCCTTGAAGCAACTTTGTCTTGCTCGAGCCATAACTCACAAACCCAATGTGTGTTTTAATTTTCAACCAAAAACATCTATAATATCGATGGAACTGGTAGGACAACAACACAGAGACCTGGAAGAGGGTTGCTGGAAGGGCACAAAACAAGTCAGTTCTATTGCTTCGCAAGAACATGGGATCCTCGTCCAAACGTGTCTAGCCGTTAGTGCAAGTATAAATGCTACCCATTTTCCCCTGAGATAATTTTTAGCCACATGTTGAGAGATGGTCCACTGGTTGTGACGGATCAGAAACAAAGTGGTGTTGGATGCTGGACGAAGATTTCTGAAATTCATTGAGCATTTCAAAAATTTGGGAAAGCCATCCCAAGATCACTGGATAATCACTCATCCCACAACAAAATGTTCTGTTATTCGTTTTGTTAGGACCATTTCATTACCGTGTTATCCTTTCCACCCCACACCTCTCACAAACGGCAGCCTTCAGACAGAACTGTGTCCTTGAATACTCTGTTTCGAACGTCCATCATCTTACTGCATTTGAATCAGCCATCAGTTCGACAAAGAGCGGAATCTGGAGAACATTTGGGAGACAGAGATGCACATATGGAACGACGAGAAGTCACTATATGCCGAATTAAACCAATCAGAGAGAACCTCCATCGGAATGGATACCCCAATAGAGAATGGAAAGTATTGAAACAACCCGGAGAAGAAGACATCTGAAGAGCAACAAGATTTTACCTGTACAGGTACGATGCGCACTGATGAATACAACCACTACCCAGCCAAGTAGCCCGATGACGTCCGGGAGGGTGAGAGATGCAATCGAAAGGCCTACCTGAATTTGTTTTCCCGACGTTGCTAGCTCTTGTACTATTGGGAAATTTACTGGCGAGGGCATGTTTCGGACATTGAGCCCCCAATAAATACTGGTGCCTCTTTTCGTATCCACATTGCGAGTCGCAGAACCCCGCAGTAACTCCCTGCCTTCTTTTGCATTCGATCCTTTTTGACTGGGAAGCGAACTTCAATTATTGAATATTTTAAATAAATAGGCAAGCAATTTGGACCATAATAGTCCGGTTTACTTCAGAAACCGCTTGAGGTGCATGCATTATCTTGAAAAATGTAGATTTGCGGCAAATACATATCATGGATAAACCAGTTTTAGCCCATTGGAAACCTCCCAGGGAATAAAAACGAAATTCAAAGTCCAGCAAACGTCGCTCCAATGGAAATACACCCCACTTAGACAACCCTGCGGGGGGTTATACCTAGAGGAAATACTGGACTCAGTATTATGGATGGACCTTCATGGCTGCTTGGAGATCCCGAATATTGGCCCGGAAATACAAATCAAATTTGATTTTCCGACCTAAATTTCATGTCCCCTAATAAATTCCCTTTGAGATTTTCATCAATAAAATGCAGAACTACTGCCTATAACGATTTAAAAAATGATGGACCCGGAGAATTTCGGACGTCGCGCGTAGGTTTTAAAAGTAAATTTTCTTAAACGTTGCAGAAAAAAAATATCGGCCAACGAAAAACCAATTTTTTAGCACCCAGAATCTTCATCACCGAACGACTTGAAAGAAACTACCGGACGTACAAAAAAGAACTGAAAAATGGATTGCCAAAGATAGACTTTTATTTACCAAAATTGTAAAACGGGAGATAAACACATATAACTGAGCAATTGATGATGTATAGAAGTGTGTATATGTATGTGTGCATATTATGTATTGTGTATATCAATGTGTGTAACCATCATGTATATTCCATACTCTTCTTGATTGTGACTTACCCTCTGATATATGTTAGATTTCAATGACAAGACCCTATTTATGATGTGATATATTACCGGGAAATGGCAAATCCAAAATTTTTCTACCATTTCGACCATTTTCTAAACTTTTTCAACAAATTCCACCCATTTTAAAATAATAATTTTACAATGGAATCCCCACACAAGCAGTTGATACTACTTCTGTGACCCACCTGTTTATTCACAAGCACACTTGTATAAGTATATTTTATGATTATTATTAGATGATGAATAAACATATATTATTACATTATTATTATTATTTCTTCAAGCCACCTCAGATCAAAACATGTGTGAAAAATATTCTTGTTATGACTGGGTATGAGGGTTGTTTCATGTGGATTAGGAAAATTGTGTACAGAAACTATTCCGAAAAACCCTTCTTCTCGGAAGATTTCTTTAATTTTAATAGGACAGGGTGGTTATTTATATCCAAAACCGTCACCGCCTACGACATCTAGCGGTTCATAAACAAAATAATCGTGGGTACTGAAATTCAACATGGCGAAGGAATGTTGTTTCGTTCTATCCCGAATTGCTGTGTTGGAGTTTTGAGGTCAAAGATTATGATTTTTTTCAAAGTTCATGAATTTGTGATTACGAGTTTTGTGATTAACCTTTTTTGTCTTGATAATAAGCTCCTAAACTAATTAGGTAATCGGGTTTTGAGTCGGGGCCAAACAAACAATAAACGAAAATCGTTATATTACTTCAGATAAAAAAAACAAAAAAAAACAAAATAAGCAACGTAAATCTTCAGAGATCATAACTTCAAAAAATGCGTTCCCACGACCACTGAGCAACGTGTGCCCTCACGGGGGCCCGTTCCGGTAGCGTCTCGCGATATTGCCCAAAGAACGTTCGGACTTTCCACCGCTGAGACGCTGCCGCCGCGCACCCGCC
Source organism: Gonioctena quinquepunctata (assembly GCA_018342105.1). Lineage (NCBI taxonomy): Eukaryota > Metazoa > Arthropoda > Insecta > Coleoptera > Chrysomelidae > Gonioctena > Gonioctena quinquepunctata. Next base: position 4,574 of record JAFIRS010005068.1, read on the forward strand.
CATTTTTGCACGAATTTAAATTTTGGGTGTTTGTTAGGGGGGGCCCGATTTGAAATTAGTTACCTACATTATTTAGGAGCTAGTTGAGATTGAAAAGGTTCATTTAATTTTTTTAATTTTTTTTTTTCGTCGGTTTAATTTTTTGTTGAAGATTTTTTTAACGGGGTTTTCCCACCAATTCGCCCCCTTTTTTAGAGAAATGAAGAGAGTTGGGAAAAAATTTTTAGCACAGTTATATGGGGTCCATGGGGAGAAATTTCCAAAATTATTTTAAATATATGGGGTGACCCAAAAAAATTACATACCAAAGTTTTTTTTTGGAACACCCTATTTTTTTTAATATTTTCAGATCCATAGACAAAATGAAGGTGAGCTACTATTATACCCCATACTTGAAACTGAGTTTTGAGAAATTTTGAAAAATTTTAAAAAATACAGACCATAATTTAAAAAGGGTTTTCCCTGTAACTTTAACGAGCTGTCGGATCAAATGACTGCTTAGCCAAAATTTTGGGTTAACTATACATGAGATTTTCAATGAAATTTATACAAGGGCAAAAAATTGCCCAAAAATTTACACACATTTAATTAAATAACTTTTAAAGTTGAATGGAACCCCCGAAGTGGCGAAATTTGGCAAATTAGTTTCCCCCTTCAAAACCATATTTTCCCTATACCTAATCTCCTGTTTTAAAAAAAAAAGGGGTTTAGATATTTTATTTAGGGTTTTTTTTATCTTAAAATAAAACACATGTTTTGAATGAAATTTTTTAAAAGGTTTTAAAACCTTTTTTAAAAAATACGAGATTGCTAGAACAAAATTTTAAAATTTTTTGTCGGTGTATCAAAAGAAAATGGGCAAATGTAAAACCAAATTTTCCTTTCTGAAATTTTAAAAGCATTCTTAAAAAATAAAAATGCACGTTTTTAATTATTGGGGGCAAATTTTAATTTCGTTGTTTCTAGAAATTAGACTTCATTTGAAAAAATACCAAAATTAAATATGGGGTCAATAAACAAAATTTTTACGATTTCCTATAAAACCATTATACATTTTTTTTATGCCGGTTTTCGGAACTTTCCCCATTATTTTCATGGGGATATATAAAAAGAATTGCCCAAATAACCCCGCCAACGACACCCAGGATATGAAAAAATAAAAATGCGTTTCTTTCCTACCGAAAAAATTGTTATCGAGTTCAGCACTACCGAAAATTTCCGCCTTGCATCGAATAATGGACACCATTTTGACCTTTTTAAAATAAAAAATATTTGTTTTTTAATTTTCATAAAATGATTTAAAAAATTCTTTTGTAGGCCCTTTTACTTTTTATGGTCACTTAAACGGCGTCATGTTTCTGGATTTATTAGGGGTAATTTTCCTGTGCGTTTGGAAAGTATACCTTTTAAAATTCGTCAACAGGGATGCATAGATTGGGGCCCCGCACTTTGATAGACGGGTTTGAAAGAGTTGACGACAATATCCAAAAAGATGGATGGAGGGAGGCCACAAACTGGGCCGCCGGTCCCGACCCAAAGTCCCGACTATTTTTTTGGGGGTATATCAAAAGATTGTTACGATAACCGCCAACACACCTTTAGGGTATGAAAATACGGAAAAAAAGCGTTCCAACCGCAAAATATGTTATCCAGAGTTCAGCCTCATTTTAAAGAAAGAGTTCGCCTATGATCGAGAATAATGGACACCATTTTGAGAAATTAAAAATAAACTATTTAAGATATTAGTTTTTTTGATAAAAATGACTTCAAAAAAGCTTTTTAAGCTTTTTTTTACAATACAGTGTGTTTCATTTTAAAAAAAATTACTCAGGGAAAAAAATAAAAAGCCTTTTTAAAAAAACGGAAATAGGTATGGGAACCCAATAGGGGAAAACAACTGCGTCAATTTCCCCCTAAATAAGGTGTTCCATTCCCCTTTAAAAAGTTATTTAATTGAATGTGTTCCCAAAATTAAATTTTTTTTCCCCCTCGTATAAAATTTCATTGAAAATTTTGGTAGTTAACTTTAACCTCGAGCTGAGTACATTTAATCACGAGCAGCTCGTTACACGTTAAAGGGGGAAAAAAATTTTTAAATTAACTGTATTTTAAATTTTTTAAAATTTCTGAAAAGGGGCAGTTTTAAGTATGGGAAATAGATAGTACCTCACCTTCATTTTGTCTATAGTTTTAAAAAAAACAAAAAAAAATAGGGGATTCCCAAAAAAAAAAATATAACTTTGGTATGTAATTTTTGGGGGTCACCCCATATATTTCAAAAAAAAAATGCACCCCCATGGACCCCATATAAGTTTTTTTCCCTGACTCTTTATTTTCGTAGAAATACGAGGGAATGTGGGGGCCATGTATAATATTTTTCAAAATATTGAGTATTACCTTTCTTTTTTTTTTTTGGAAAAAAGTCGAATTTAGTGTAGCGATCGATAGAAAATATCGTAAAGTCATTTTTGAGAATTTTCAAACCCAAAAGTGTTCGTTAACTCTAAATTTGAAAATGTTAATAAAAAAAAAAATACCATATGATGCGGACCAACGGTGACACTGTAAAGTTTTTTAACCCCCCCCTGTTAACTTTTGAACGTTCGACGTAAAAAACAATGGGCCCCCAAACAACCGTTTCGAATGATATCACCGATCTACTTTTGAAATTGTGATTGCTCGATAGATGGCGCAAAAGCATACCGTTGAAGTTTTCAAATAGCATGGGGGTCAAATGCACATCGTTAAAAATATAATTCATTTTTTTCCCAACCTTTAAAATTTTTTTTTTCCGAATTTCGTTAATATTTTTTTCCACAATATGCATTTGAATTGTCATAATTTTTGAAGGGATGGAAACAATGAGACAACATTTTTGAATGGAATTCCCGATTTTACTATTTGAAAGAAGATACATTAAATTAATCGACGGGGGGCTGGGGCCCATCAAGTTAAAATTTAAAAAGCATATAGGTCGAGTTGTACATCGTTGAAACGTAATTCAATTCTACTTTCAACCATGGTTGTTCTATGAAATCAAATTGCGATGAGAAACAGAAATAGGTCAATAGAAGAAGATTCAGTTTAAATTTTTTTTTATTTCCGAATTTATTTAGCTTTTTTAGGTAGAGATTTTAAATCCATACAATAACCAATTTCCAATAATATCCAATTCAAAATTGACCATAATCAGTACATTTATTGGATTTGAAACTGATAATTGAGCAGTTACCAGAAATGTCTTATATGAAGTTGGATTTTTTTCGATGATTAAGACCAATATATTAACGATTTCATAACCCTATTACCTCTTGTATTAAAAAAGAATTATCGCATTTTATTCAAAAAAGAAATTCCCAAAAATTTACTAGTATCTATTTTGAATTACAAACATTAACATGGTTTCAACCTTTTTGAAGAGAAAAAATGAAGCAATTTTTAATTTTTGAACTACCAGTGGGAACTGCCATCGGGAGATAATTTTTAATGGAAAATTTCCCGATCATCCCAAAAACTCCGGGAAATATTTTAAAAGAACTGGTTGAAAAATTCAACAGAACGGGGGTGTTCATAGGGGGAGGGGGGCCGAAAATCAATTTTGGGGGACAAGTTTCGGTAATTCCAAAAGTTTACCTCCAAAGCACCCCCCCATGTAAAATAATTGACGTCTCAACATCGACAGAAACAAGATTGAAGAAACAAAATTTAATCCATATGAGTTGGTAATATTACACGAACTCCCCAAGACCCAGGTCGAATATAATTTTGTGAAATGATGATGGAAAAAAAGATTGGGAACCGCAGTTACATTAGGAATATCTGTTTTCGAATGAAAGTATTTTTCATGAACGGAAACGTGAATAACAAGATGTGCTATAGAATCCTCATATTTAAAAAAAAGGGTCACAATTTAAAGAAACAAATGTGGGAAAATTCAGAACCCATGTTAAAGTCCTTCTTTTTTGGAAGAAATTTAAAAAATTATTGATATGCTACGAGAAAAAACGATCCATTATACTTCAAATATGGGGAAAAATGAGAACAATTGGAAAGCATTTTTAGAAGGGCCCTCTCCACTTCCAACGTCAAGTTGAGATATCTGGAACATACCCTATGGGATGGATTGACGTCGATCTTTTTGGAGGGTTTCGTCAAATCGAAAGTTTTTGAGCCACAATCCAACACCAAAAGGGCTAAACCAACGAATATAACTGTGTGTGGTGTTTCGAGAAATGTTACATAAGTTGGGAAGAATTTTCGAATGAAAATTTTATTGCGGAGCATTGAGGATATTTCGAACACCTTATCCGCTAATTGAAAAATTTAGTATAGTCCATCCCAAATCAATTGCAGAAGTGTTTTTTATAGGGGCAAAACCAATGCTAACACGGCGTATAAGGGGAAACGAACGAAAAAAAACGGGAACGTATGCGTCCCCGTCGGCACAGAGCCCGCTGGTCAACGTATTGGTGACTGCTGTCGTTCTCAACCGATTTTCCCAATCAAGTCGGACATCAATGCTTGCAGGGTTTTTTTAAACGATAAGGGCAAAATCACGCTTTATTTGTGTTTAATAGCCTGAAAGTTAAAACCAGTAGCTTTTAATTTGGGGTGCGATCGAAATATTTTAGGATTTAAAAATATCCAAATAAAATTATTTTTCCCGCCATTGCTCAGATTTCCCCCAGACTTTCTATTTTTCGCAATTGATTTTGGGGGAAAACTATAATTATCCTACATTATACTTTTTTTTTTGTTAAAATTTGACTTTTTTGTATTGTGAGAAACGAATTAACGAAAAGTGGAGTAATATTGAATTTTATTTTCGAAAGTCACCAAAAAAAATGAAAGATTTTACATTGAAAGGTATATGAAGATTTTCTTTAGAATAAAAATTGGAGCTGGATTTTAACGAAGCCTTATCGCCTTGGGGTGCGGGGGCTGACGGAATAAATTAAGCCCAAAAAGTTGTAACGAACTTTTTGCTGTAGTTGTGCCGTGCGGGTGCGGTGTTTCTCTTTTTTCTCTCTCTCTAGAAAGCAAGCCAAATATTTTATTTCGTCTTTTTATTTCGATTTAAATTTTGGTGTGCGACGATTTTTTGAGTGTATAAATTTTTGTACATAATAAATAAAAAAAATAATAACTAATGAATCCGACAGTGTTTCTGCACAAGTTGGATATTGGATGGGTTAGTAGAAAAATTTTATACAGACAAAAAAAGTTATATTTTTTACTTTTAACCTCCCTTTACTATTTGCTAAAAAGTCAAGGGTTTTTTAAGCAATGTACGCTCATAACTCTAATAAATTTAAAAGCAAATTATATTTTAATATTCGATACAATGATATACTAAAATTGAGCCTACTGATTGGTTTATATTTCTTTTATTTGTTTAAAATAAAAAAAATATTATTATAACAAAAAAAAATAAAATTTTATTAAAACCTCCACAAATTAATCAAAAGGGAATTTTGTTCCATCCGGGCCCCTTGACACCTTCAATTTTTTTTTTCTAAGTACGAAAATGTAAAGGGGCGAATGAAATGCTTCGTTGAGGAGCACGAGCCACGAGCGCGCTTCATTTTTTTAAACTTTTGATCTAATTTGAGCTAAAAAATTTCAAATGAAAAGATAGAAGGCAACGAGGTGTCATTTTTTCGTTTTTTTTTTTTTATTTTATTTATTTTTTTTTTTTATTTATTTCATTTTCACAACGGGAAAACAAAAGGACGAACCCGAAAAACAATATATACTTAAAAATTTGTCATATTGCTATCCAATAAATGTAGTAATTTTTTTATATGATTTAAAAATAGAGGATAAAATTAGACGATGGTACAAAGTGTTTTTTAAGTTTGTTCACAAAGGTACCCAAAGAGTCAGAAAAAAATCAATCTCATTATGTTTGAAATGGGTTATAACTTTTAAACATGATGTAAAGGGGGGCAAATAGTAATTTGTGTTTGGGATAGATTTTGGAACAAATTATAATTGGGGGGGAATATTGTGGAAATTATAATAAATCAAGTTATTGATATGGGGAATGAAAGACCATTTATATTTTGAAAGAAAATTTGATGTTTGATAGCTCTTCTGTCAGCAAGACTGATCAAATCGAGCTTTTGATTTCAAGAATTTTTGTGGGTATTATCAAATTTTTCTGTTGATAAATGAATGAATTTTTTGGGAAAAATTTTATTTGATGTTAATTATATGGGGGGGGGTTCCAAATAGTTGGGGCCAAAAACCCTAGCAGACAAACGTTGACAAAAAAAAGAGTACGAAAAGGTATTATAACTTAAAGGAAAAGTTGTTCAAAAAAAAACCTAGCATTTTTTCGCTTTTTTAGAATGTAAGAAATATGTTTAAAGGTTTTTTTCGAATCGAAGAAAATTTCCCATATGTGAAAAAAATTTTAAATATACAAATATGAAGTTGCCAACGTAAATTTTCTATAAAATCAAAAAGATACGCCACCCCTTTAAATTTTATCAGGATAAATATCTAAAATCCCCACAGTTTATTTCCAGAACGACACCCAAGAAGGTGTGCAAATCGAAAAAAATTTTCAAAATTTCATTTAAAAAAATACACTGGTCAAAATATTGAATAATTTAAAAAAAATAACAAATTTTTTTTTCAACCCATGCTTCAAAACCAATAATCTAAAAAAAGTGATATCGACATTTTCAATTGTACTTTCTGAAGCTTGTAATCGAAATTTCCCAAGGTTTTGTTGGTTCCATAAAAAAATTAAATTAATAATAAATTTCCCAAAAACAAAAAAAAAAAAATTGTCCAAAACCGTGTTTTTTTTGTTAAATAAACTTTGATAACGTTCATACAGAAAATAATGGACCCACCAACCAAAAATATTTTGTAACACCCCCGGTTACAGGTAAAAAATTTTTTTATTTTTTTGTATCAAATAAAAATTTTAGTTTTTTTTAAAATGACAAAAAGCCCATTTTCATAGATGAGTCCCGCTCAAAATTCTTTCTTAAAATTTTTTTAAAATGAAATATAGTTTATCTTTTTATGTATTTATATTAAACAAAAAAAAATTTTATTTAAGTTAAAAGAGAAGAAAAAAGATCGGTAAGTTAAGGGTCGCCACGCTCTACGTACAGTGGGTAATATTAGATTTGCTTTTAAGGTTGGGGTGGTGGTAACTTTCTACGTACATTTCAAAAAAAAGTTTATTATGAGGTAAACTTGGTTGGGGTAAGCTGCAAAAGGGAAAACGTGGGTTTGGGAAAGGGAGCATTGGAGATTCCAATTTTTAAAGATTAAGACCCCCAGTGAAAAAAAATTTATTGAGATGGATTTAATTTTTGACATAGTATTTTTCAAACGACCATGTCATGCCCGTAATTTGAGTTTTTTTTCGGTAGATTTCAATAGAAATACTTACCATTAATCATCATAACATGGTTTTCAAAGGGTTTTGGTATATCTTCGTTGATCATGGTCCCCCGAACTCAAAAAAAACCATCAGTTCGAAAGTTATATAATTTTTATAATTTCGAAAAAGGTCAGTAGGGAAAATTTAATTGATATTAAAAAATTTTTTAAGAAAAAAGATAAAATGAAGTTATTTTTGGGAATTTCTAACAGAAAACAACTACTTTCCCGCTAAAGCCACCCTGGACATTGAACCATCGATAGTTTTTCTGAAAAGATCCAACTAAAAAAAAATCTGAAATTGAAAATTTGCATTTTTTATTCAGATAATTTATTTGATTTTATATTCCAGTCTCAATTGGGGAATTGAAGATGAATGAGGAAAAGAAGAATTTTTTCCAAAAAAAATATCACCAGAAATCATTCGTAACATTGACGCAAGAGACATCGATTCACTGGGTTCCCAAATATTTTGTCGAGGAAATTATTTCACGCTTCCAGATCATCAGGAAGCCCGAAGAAATGGAAAACTTTTTAAAAAAAACAACCCACTTTAAAAGGGAAAAAAGTTAGAATCTTTTTTTTGGAGAGACACTTTGAAATTAGATTTTTTTTTTTGAGTTAGGGTTTTTTCCCAGAATATCTACGATGTAGTTCAATGCCCAGCGGGCTTTAGGGAAGTAGTTTTTTTCCAAAAATTTAATTTCTTTTTTATCTTTTTTTTCAATTCACAGAAAAATTTTTCATCAATACCCAATTGAGAATCCTTTTCAACATGAATACCCCACAAGAAGTTACTTGACAATGGAAGATGGTGATAAAGTTTATCTTTCATGAGATGATTCAAATCTGATTTTATGAACATCCGTTAATTTTCAACAAATTGATGGTCTAGTACTTTCAAAATGAGAAATTTGAAAGTTTTAAAAAAATACAATTTTTCATTTCCACCCAATATGGGAAAACAAAAAAGACGTTTAATAGAGCCTCATTACCCCAATTTCACTCAAAATTTTTTTTCCCCGAGATGTACAATAAAAAAAAAAATTGCTGTGAATTATCATTCATGGCATCAGCGCACAAATAAAGTTTATAAATTTTTTTCTAAGTAATATCAGAAGGTTTGGAATTTTCTTGGCATCCTCCGGGACCGGAATTGTTAAAATTTTTAACCTATTTCACCCACAAAAAAAAAAAATAGATTTGAAAGTTTATTGAATTATCTTTTAACGATATGCAAATTGATCCCACAAAATTTTTTTTTAAACCCAATGTCCGGACTATCAGCATCATTTCAAAAATTCCCCAAAAGGGTGATATATCATTCAAACGATTTGCCCCATTTTTCTACGTCGAATTCAAAAGTTAACAAGGGGAGACTATAAAAGGCGTTTTAATATATATATATATATATATATATATATATATATATATATATATATATATATATATATATATATATATATATTTTTCTAAGATATACACTGTGTCCGTAAAGTAGGGAACAAATTATTTTTAGCAAAAAGGTCTTTTTAAAGAAATAATCCGAAACCCTTTTATTTTTGATTTTAAATTTTACCGTTTTTAAAATAATAATCTAAAAAAGGTAATTTCTTTTTCAGAAATGCGTCACCGTTTTTTTTTTAACACCCCTTTTTGTTTCAATTTTCGGATTACTCTAGTGAGCTGTTTCCCAAAATTTTTTAACATGTTGTTTCCCAATTTGGGTACGGGGTGGAAAAAAAATACAATAGTTTTGTGTGTGCCTAAAGTAACGCGTAACATTCTTTTTAGGTAAATTAACAATATTATCAAAAATATTATTGTCTAGGGGCAATTGGTTTAAATTAACACCCCGTATTTTTGCTACTTTTAGAGTAATAAAATGGCTGTTTCCAAACATGTTTGTATTTTGGGCAGCAAAAGAATATGAAAAAAAATATTTTTATTATTTAAAAAAAACATAGTCGTCATTTTGGGAAATTCAATTTGTTTAGTAATTTAATGTTCAGTGACAGTTTAGTACTAAAAATTTTTTTTGGTATTCGTGAATATTGAATATTTTAGATTTAATTGGAAGTAGAAAGGGGAGTTAAGGTAAAAAAAAGAATTGAAATACTTATATGATTGGGTAGGGAGACAGACCCGGAACCAGAGGGAAGTGTGAAATTTTGTTAATGATAAATACCCAAAATACCTATAAGGGTTCAACAGTCAGTAAGATTAAAACGAAATTTCGAGAAATTGGTAATGTTGAAAATGTACGCAAATCAGGTCGCCCCCCCGCAAATGCTGATACAGCATTAGATGTTTTACTGAGTTTTGAAGAAGATGCCCCCTCTGTTCGTAAAGTTAGTCCAATGGTGTTAAAAAAACAACGGTACAAAACTAGAAGCTTAAAAAAATGGCATCATTAAAAAAAATCAAACTTGTGCAAGAATTAAAACGAAGATGATCCCGATAGAAGACCCCAAATTTTGGAAGAAAATGGATAAATGTCACCGAGACCCCTCTTGATACAAAACATTTTTTTTTCTGATGAGTCCACTTTCAGGGAATGGTGAGGTTAACCGTCAGAATTAATCTGGGCAAAAAAACCCCCCACTGATGCGTGGGGCATCCAAAATTTCCCTCAAAAGGAAAAATGTATCGGGAAATTTTAAAGAAATCGAATCATCGGACCCTATTTTTTCGAACTTTTTAAAAAGGGGGAACGTACCTTAAATTTTTTTAAGGGGTATCCAAAATTTACCTTACGTAATTTGTTTTCCCCGCAGACGTAATCCGGGTTTTGATGAAAGTTTATGGTTTAAAGGATGGTGCACCCCCACATTTGCTGTAAATGTTTGAAGGTACATAGATGAAATTTTTTCCGAACAGGTGGGTTGGTAATGGACCCATGAATGGCCAGCGAGGTCACCAGATTTAAACCCCTTTGGGTTATTTTCTGTGGGGCCATCTGAAGAATGTTATTTAAAAAAGAAAACCACAAATATTGGATTCAAGAGAAAATTGCAGAAATAAACAAATTACGCAAAAAACCTACACAAGGTTCAAAAAATTTTTACACCGTTTGTTACTGTGAAATACAGCAAGGGCTGCAGTTCGAACATTTATAAAGTCTGTATTCCAGCATATTCTGGCCCCAGACAAAAGATTTTTTATAATATTGTTAAATTTTCCTAATAAAAAAGTTACGCGTTATTTATAACACACAAAAAAATTGATTTTTGTCCATTTACCAATTGAATCAACATGTGATACATTTTTGGGAATAGCTGCAGAAAAATCCGAAAAATTTAGAAAAAATGGGGTGTTCCATTTAAAAAATGACTGACGCAATCGAACTAATTCACCCCGTATATTGATTATTATTTTAAAATACGGTAAATTAACATAAAAAACGACGTGTTTTGGATTTTTTTCTTAAAAAAGACCTGTTTAGCTAAAAAAAGAATTTGTTCCATATTTACGGACATTTTTTTTTATATATATATATATATATATGATATCTAATATATATCCCCTGAAACGGTGTTTGTAATTAAACCCTACGAAATGGCTGACCGATTCTCATAAAATTCTTGGATATCGGTTAGGTTTCAATCGGGCAACATCATTTTCATCCCCTAAATGTTGGTGGTCCACCCTTTTGTTTTTTTTTTTTATTTTTTAGATAAAAATTTTTTCGATAAGCATTCAAAAAAACATACAACCCCAAATTCTCACCCTTCTACGATCAACCCCATTTGTCCATCGGATTTTTTTTTTTTTTATTTTATCCCAGATCCGCAATAGAGTTGCAAGATGGCAATCGAATATAATGAAGATAAATTGAGAACGGGGTAACGGGGTAACGGAGAAGAAAAAAGGGGTAAAGCGGAAAACAGGATAACGAAAAAAAGGGAAAACGGGATAACAGGATGACATGATAAAGGGAATAACGGAAAACGGAATAACGGAATAAATGAAAACGGGATAACAGGAAAAAAGGATAACGGGAATAACGGGTAACGAAAAAAAAAAACAGGAAAAAGGAAAACGGAACAGGATGAGGGGATAAGGGAAAAAGGGGTAACGGGGTAAAGAAAAAAGGGATAACAGGAAAAAGGGATAACGGGAATAACGGGGTAACGAAAAAAAGGGAAAAGGGGTGACAGAATAAGGGGGGTAACGGGAAAACGGATAACGGTATGAAGAAAAAAAAGGATAACGGGAAATGGGATAACGGGGAAAAATGGGATAACAAAAAAAGGGATAATTGGGTGACAGGGAGGGGGTAACGAAAAGGGGTAACGGGGTAAAAAAAAAGGGATAACAGGAAAACGGGATAACGGACAACAGGAAAAAGTCAAAAACATAGTCAGATGGGAAAAAATTAAAAAGGGAAAACATAGAAAAAAAAATTTACGGGACGAGAGTTTTCGGGAAAAAAATTTTTTGGAACATAGAAATTTGACGGACAAGTCTTTTTCGGGTAGCTTTTTTATATATATATATTTATATATATATATATATATATATATAATATATATATATAACTATATATATATATATATATATATATATATATTTTTAAATATAGTATTAGTTTAAAAATTTGCAGGTTGGAAAAGGGAAAACCATTCTAAAAAAAAGTTTTATCATATATCTTTATTTTCTATCAAGCAGCAAAATTTTATCTAGATAAAAGGGGTTTAATTTTGTAGATCTCGAACTCTCTTTTTTAAGGCAATCTAAATGATAGTCATGCTGAGGGGTATTATCTTTTCCAAAATATACCATAATCATAATATGGGGGAAATAGGGTAAAGGGGAGTTGCTAAATTTCTTATTTTGGGGATTGGGTGTATTGTAAAAATTATATTTTCAAAATAAGGTTTAATTCATATCTTTTTTGACTGGACCCCAGCCTCCTTCAGTATTTTTTAGGATAGTTATTATCAAATGAAGGAATCATTTTACGAACAAAATGACAAAAAAATTCAATATCATATTCAGAAATTATGTATAATTTTTTTGCATAGTGAATTTTATAATTTGATAAGGAAAAATATATATATATATATATATATATATATATATTTATATATATATGGGTTTTTAGGTTTTTCCCCCGGTTTTGGTTGATGGGAAAGAACCCAAATGCAGGATAAAAAATTTTTGGGGGTTTATTAATTTTTTTTTTTATCAAACAAATTTCGTTTTGCCTGGGGGCTTCATTTTTTCCCAAATTTTTCTATAAGGAAAATATATATGGTAGAGCCACATGTAATTGACATTGACAAATAGTTTCTTCTCATCTGCACAAACGAATTCAAAGGTTAAAGTTGTTGGGTTCTCTTTGCCCATTTCCATTCTGGGGAACATTTTTCATTGTGTTAGTTCCTTTGTATTAAAAAACACCATATTTTAGCATATCATGACAGAAAATGAATGTCTCCGAGAAATGACATCAATTGTTAGTGGTGACATTCCTGAATTATAAGTGAACCTGATGTTAGTATTTGGTCATAGAATTGTAATTATAATATACTGGACTAGAATGCGTTTCAAGCTGCGCGAAATGTCCCGTAATGGTGGCCGCCATTGTTATTTATGTCTTCCATTTGCTTTGTAATGGAAAATAGGGTATGTCATAATAAAACTTTTTTAATAAATGATGCAATCAAAGGTACAGAGAATTGTGAATATAAATGTTATATACCTATGTAAAAATAAGTTTACCTTCCACCCATCTATTATATTAGGCGAAAGATATATTATACAGGTTTCCACATATCCTTATAATTAAATAGGTATTTCTATCAAGATTTTTATTGCACCTTCTGTGGAATCTCTATCCATAAGAGAGAAGAGTTTCGAGGCTGGGAAATATGAAATGAAATCTCCCACTGGAATAAAGTGCCAGGATCGCCGAAGAAAGTTAAACAGCTCCAGTTGACAAGAAATACTTGAAACTGGTAATCGGACTCTTCATTGGACACCGCCCTGTGAGGTATATTACTTTAACATTGTATTTATCCATTTATCAAACAACCGACGAAACCAAAAAGGAGGAGGAGGGAGGAGTTCTCTCTAGTCGACGCGTATATTTTTTTATGTATGACCACTTTTTAAGAGGAGTCCGATTCCGATGATTCTTTTCATTGGATAGGTATACCCGAAGTTGGTCCCACTTGCATTTGGAAAAATCCACTACTATGGGTAGCAAAATGGAAAATATTTATCGTTCACTTGAATTTTGATCCGTTAACCGGATTCTATCAGGCATAACTTTGTACTGGGTTTGATATGGATGTTTTTCTTATTACCTAGGGTGTTAAATTCTATAGTTGATCATATTTGGTTCTGGAATAAATTAACTTAACCTAAGGGTAGAAAAAATAGGGGATGATTGATTTTTCTAATTTGTGATCATTGGTACACATATGTGAAAGTTGACATTGACAGATCGCTCCGTTCCTAATACTTTTTGTTCTCCCTACATCCGGTCGCCAATAATAACATTCTATGGAAGGATTGAACTATCAAAAATAATTCTATATTATATAACAATAAATATGCTGAAGTAGATAATCGTAGCTATTTAACCGTCATTAGTTGAAGTAAGGTGGGTAAGTAAGTATTTTGGAATTGATCAAAAAGTTGAGTAGGTAGTAATTAGTATATTTCAGCCACAAAATTGAGGGGTCAGGTCTTTAAAATTAAACTGATTTGAGAAAAACGAACTGAAAATCATAATAATAAACTTCCTTGTTTTGATATCTGAAAGCTCCTAAACCAATGTAAGTGTACACTTTCGAGTCGGCGCCAAACGAATACCTGCTAACGAAGATCATTAAATTACTTCAAAAATTATCAGAATGTACCGTGCATCTCGATGCAATCATTTTACGCTTCACCTAGCTTGTTTGTTTGGCGCCGATTCAAAATTAGTTACTTACATTAGTTTAGGGAGCTAGTTATTAGGACTAAGGAGGTTTATTTTATTTTTTGCTTTTCAGTTCCGTTTTTCGTCGGTTCAATTCTTTTTGTTAAAAAAGTTTTTAGATTAGTGCGATCTCTTGCCTCGACTATCCTGTTGTTTGCGGAATATTTTTGCCATTTGTTTACTCCTTGCATTGTTGACGCTTCAAATATATCATATTAAACTGTTTTTTGAAAACGCCTTAATCACACCGACTAATAATTTGAATGCACGTGAGGGATGCACCAAAACCAAGGTAGAGCTACAGTTAATGAAAATAATCAACAAGACGAGACGTAATTTTCTTGGCATCTGATTTCTGCATAGAATACATTATTAATTCCTGATTTGAGCTAGCTTTTTCCTGATATTCAAATAGCCAATAATTTAGACCTAAGAAGGCGCACCGCAAATATTTTGATGCAATCCTTTTGGTAGTGTATCCAGTAGCTGCATAACCACTTCTCTAATTCCATATAATAATTCCCAATACGTTTATTCTTCATTTGTTTTTGTAAAAATACAGTATCGTATAACTTTCTAATGAAATTTTGAAAACACTTTTTGTTTTATGCTCCACCCTCTACCATAATTTGACGCAGCTTGTGATATATTTTAGAATCAGCTCAGCAAGTTAACTCATAAAATAAAAAAAAAATTAGGTTGTTCATTTAATAAACCGCTGATGACGTCATCACTCATTGAAGGCTGTAGATATCACCCCGTATATTGATTATTATTTTTAAAACAGTAAATTAAAATAAAAATCGACCCTTTTCGCATTTTTATGATATTGTTTATTTACTAATAATGAATGTATGTAAGTACTTTATGGACACACTGAAAAGGCGATATGTATAGGTAACAAGCAGCTTGGTCACATATCATCACCCACTACTACAAATTAATGTGTAAATTCCCCATTATATATAACAATTTTAACACCCACTATGACCACTATAACAAAGTACAAAAGACACATCCAAACCGAAACACAAAGAAATTGAAGAAAAATTGGAATGATTTGCAGTAACGCTTATAAGTGCCAACCGACAACGTTGGCGGCGTTTACATAAATAGATGATGTGAAAATACGCCATACGTCAGCCATTGATTCATTCTAATGCATGTATTAAGGATCATGAAGTTTACTTTCCTTCATTAATATGTCCTCCTTGTCTATCGTATAAGGGTGCCAATGAAATTCAAAAGTGCAGTAGACTGGCCGCGTTCTAGCCAGTATATTATAATTATAATTCTATGATTTTGGTGCGTTCGTTTTATATAGGTGTTCCGTTTTCGTTAGTGCGTTCGTTAAGTTGTTAGTGTAGTTGATGTCAAACGTCACCCCTAAATAATTGATGTCATTTTTCGGAAGACAATTTATTTCATCAGATCAGCCATATTAAGAAACCAATAGATATTTCCATCTCAAGAACCTTACTTACTTTACAAATGAAAAAAGAAGCAAAACAAATTTTCCCTAAAATGTAAAATGGGCAAAGAACCCCTTTGAAATTTATTTTCTTGACAGGTAAGAAGAAACTATTTGTCAATGTCAATTACATGTGCCTTTTACCATATATACTTTATAGCAAAAATCTGAAAAGCCTGGAAGCCTCCCAGTCGAAACGTAATTGTTTAATAATGTAAAATAAGAGGTCAAAAAACGCCCAAAATGTTTTAACCTGCATTTGGTTACTAAAATCTTATCAAACCACATAACCCGAGAAAACGACATTCACATATATAAGTATATATATATATATATATATATATATATATATGTTTCCGCAAACCGGATATAACGACTGTTCGCGCTGGGTTCCGCCGAATCCCGATATAAGAATTCCAAACGAACATAATTTAGAACTGTATAACCAGCCTATCTCGAATCTGTATTGGTCCGGAGTAGGTCAATACAGCGCAAACCAAAGAAATAAAGGAAATGTGCGGAGCTTCTATCTTTGATATCGTTGTGATTTGATTTGATCAGCTTTTTTGCGTCACCGGTTTCCAAAAAATATAAAAGTAAGTTGAAAATTGAAGAAAAATCTCACAACATACATTTATATATAAATCATTGAGATGTCAATATATTGCTTATAAATAAACTATCGAATATAGTTATATGGTACCTTCAATGTCGTTATATCCGACTATATATATATAAGGAAAGCATAAAATGTTTTTGTGTTTCCTAAACTAAGTTTTTATATATATATATATATATATATATATATATATATATAGGATTCTGTCAAAGTACGCGTTGAACTATGAGAAACTCTCTTTAATACGATGGACCGAGCTTTTGTTCTCTAAATTCTTTGAAACTTCAGGGTTCTAAATATAATGATATTGTGAATACTTTTGAAATGAAGGAAGTACTCACAGTAACTGAGTGGATAAAATGAACATTAACTTAAAAACGAAAATATAAAAATTTGTCGGAATGGTGTTATATCTGACGCTTCATAGACATTGAAGGATTTGAAATGACAACCTATGATTAATCGTCAGAAAAATATAAAATATGTAGTGGGTGTGTTAATGTTTATATTATACCTTTGAGAATCACCGTTTTAACCATTTGTAAAAGATAACTGTGATTTTGCTAAGATTTCGATATCTGTTTTTTGTTCATATTTTGGATTGATTTACACTCAACTATTTCAAGAAATAATGTTTTGCAGAAATTTTTTCTGAATGTAAAACTTGTGCTTCCTCGAATGATAAGCCTTATGGCCTTAAGTCAACAGCATGTTGAGCTAATGCACATGACTTTGTTGAGTCTTATATCACTTCTGTGGAGAGATACGATTATTTAAAGCCTTGAAACCTTGTACCTCAAATATAGTTCAAATCACAGTTGTTACATGAAGTTGTAGACAACATTTGATTTCTTCAAATCTTGGTGTGTATCTTCTAACCTCGTATTTAAATTTCCAATAGTCTTGATATTTTTGTGAGATTTTGAGGCATTTCTTCATTCTTGAATAATTTAATTATATTTGATGATAGGACTTCTATTAGGAATTGAAAAATAAATTATCCTTTCATTGTTATTTTCTGAATTTTGATTATTTGTGTCTCATTATCAATTTGTTATCAGAGTTGGTATTAAAAAATAATTCTTTAAAGGAGTTTTTGGGGTAAGAATTATCTAGTAAAATATGTCTGAGAATTTTAAAATTTTTGTTTTTTAATGGAGGATGAACCAACATCTCGATTCTTTTTTCTACAAGAATCACATTTATTTTCATTTTTTTTTGAGTGGAAGGAATGATAGTTTATGTATCTTTCAGAGTTCGTTGGTTTCATATACCAATCGTGATTAGTGAATTGTTTTATCTACGAATTATTCTAGGGTCTAAAACGGAATACTTTATTTTTTCTAATTCAATTGTGAATTTAAAATTTTCCCTTTGTAGTTTCTTGAAATTTAAATGGATTTATCCATTGGTACTGCACATATAATATCATCTACAAATTTTTAAAAATTGAACTTTAAACGTCAATTGTGGTAATATTTCGTCAAAAGGTCACCCAAATTACATACGAAGCAATGATTGGTGAGATGGTAGCCCCATAGGTTTTCCCAAGAATTTTTTGTAGAAATTCTTCGAACGAAAAGAAACTAGATTTGAATATGAATTGAATGATTTTTAAAAATTTTGTTTGTGAAATCTACAGTTTTCTTCTATTTTACTCCATTTTTTTAGTTATACTTTCAACACTAATTCTATCGGTATGTTACTGATAAGGAACAACATCTAGGCTTATCAAGACATAGCTTTGTGGAATTGTTTTCGTTGATGAATTTAGAAAACTCGAAAGAATCTTTAACATAAAACTTTTTTTTTGAAGTCATATGCATCTGTGAGGATGTCTGCGAATAATTTAGATATTTAGATTTTTCATTATTGAATCCACTCATAAGTGGATTCAATAATGAAAAAATATTTTCAGAGCAAAAATAACAAATATGGTTACTAATTTCTTTAAAAAACCCCAAAAAAAAAAAAACACTCAATCCTCTTTATAAAAAACAAAGAATTTTTCAAAAACCATCCTCATCTTATTTTAACGGAATCAGATAAAGGTAAACTAACAGTCATTTTAAAAAAAACTGAATATATAAATAAACCCTCATGATATCCTTGATGACGAAAACCTTACACCAAAATTAAATAGAATCCCACCAACCATTGAAAAAAAAGTGAATAAATTTATTTCAGAACTGAAAAAGCAAAAATGATCACTGAAGAAGAAGCAAAAAAAATTTATGATATACAGTTCTGTATCACCAAAATACTATGGTTTCCCCAAAAAATTCATAAACCAATCATGAAACTCAGACCATCATTTCATCTATTGATGCACCCAATAGCAAAATATCTAAATTATTCACAAAACATCCTCACAGATGCATTGACTTCGAAAATGAGTTTATGTTGAAGATTTTTCGAGTTTTCTAAATTCATCAACGAAAAACAACTTCCACAAAGCTATGTCTTGATAAGCCTAGATGTTGTTTCCTTATTCAGTAACATACCGATAAATTAGTGTTGAAAAGTATAACTAAAGATGGAGAGAATAGAAGAAAACTGTAATATTTCACAAACAAAATTTTTGAAATCATTCAATTCATATTCAAATCTAGTTTTTCGTTCGAATGGAAATTTCTACAAACAAATTCTTGGAACACCTATGGGAGCTACCATCTCACCAATCATTGCTTCTATGTAATGGATGACCTTTTAACAAAAGTAAATAACTACAATAAAAATTTACAATTCACAATTGAATTAGAAAAAAATAAAAGTATTCTGTTTTTAGATACTAGAATAATTCGTAGAGAAAACAATTCACTAATCACAGATTGGTATATAAAACCAACAAACTCTGAAAGATACATAAACTATCATTCCTTCCACTCAAAACGAATGAAAATAAATTTGATTCTTTGCATGAAAAAAAGAATCGAGATGTTGGTTCATCCTTCATTAAAAAAAACAAAAATTTTAAAATTCTCAGACACATTTTACTAGATAATTCTTACCCCAAAAACTTCTTTACAGAATTATTTTCAATACCAACTCTGATAGACAAATTAATAATGATGACACAAATTATCAAAATTCAGAAAATAATAATGAAAGGATAATTTATTTTTCAATTCCTAATATAGGAATTCTATCATCAAATATAATTGAATTATCCAAGAATGAAAGTAACATAAAAAATTTACAAAAAAATATCAAGACTATTGGAAATTTAAATACGAGGTTGAAAGATCCCACACCAGATTTGAAGAAATCAAATGTTGTCTACAGCATACCATGTAACAACTGTGATTTGAACTATATTGGTACAAGTTCGAAAAACTCTGAATAATCCTATTATCTCTCACAGAAGTGATATAAGACTCAACGAGGAATCATGTGCATTAACTCAACATGCTATTGAAACGGGCCATAAAATATCATTCGAGAAAGCACAAGTTTTACATTCAGAAAAAAATGTCTCAAAAAGATTATTTCTTGAAATGATTGAAATTAATAAATCCAATAAAAATATGAGCAAAAAAACAGATATCGAAAATCTTAGCAAAATCTACAGTTATCTTTTACAAATGGATTGAAACTGATGATTCTCAAAGAATATAATGAAAAAATTAACACACCCACTACATATTTTATATTTTTTTGACGATTAATCATAGGTTGTCACTTCAAATCCTCCAATGTCACTCGAAACGTCAAAGATATAACACCATTCCGACAAAATTTACATATTTTACGTTTTTTTTTAGTTAATGTTCATCAATCAACCACTCAGATTACTGTAAGTACTTCCTTCATTTTAAGTATTTTTTTTCCTCAATAATGTAATTTACATATTTTAGGACCCTGAAGAAGTTTCAAAATTGAAACGAATGCTCGGTTCAACGTATTAAAGAGTTTTTTATAGTTCAACACTTGTGCTGACTGAAGATCCCCGTTATTCCCCACTGTTTATATATATATAAATATATATATATATATATATATATATATATATATATATATATATATATATATATATATATATATATATATATATATATATATATATATATTTCACAAGTTAGGGAAAATATTTTTTACTTTCCCAAATTTCCAGTTCATTATTCAAAATTAATAAATCATATCACCTTTCCATAACATCCAAATCAAAACATTCAATAACAAAAACTAGGCCGACAATCCAAAACATTTGTGGGCAGTTTTAGCGACCTAGAAATTCCAAATTAAAATATAACAGAGCAGAATTGCTGAATTGCTAACCTCGATCCAGTTGATGAATAAAAACAATTAGGTTTCGAGGTAAGCAGAGAAAGATAGGGGAGTTAGTGGTTGTCAGGTCTTGGTGTATGATACAAGTCATTGGGGAGTGACGTGCCCCCAGAAGAAAGAGCTGGATATAGAAATGTAGTTTCTATTCTTGAGCTGCCGTTCTGGCAGCGTTGTATATATAGTCCTTATGTGTAAGTATATTTTTTTGTATATATTCATGATTGAATTAAATATTTTATGTTTGTTTTTGGATTCTGAGTTCATAATCTGGTTTTCACAAAATACCTCTGAGCTACCAACCCCCTTTAAGGCCCTTATGGCCATAGATATACGACAATATATATATATAACTTCAGCCCCAATAAATCCTCGAAGAAGACTGTGGACACAATCGAAACGTTGGATACGAAAATATATCATCATCCGAAAAAAATTACATTATTTCCGAATTAGAACCAAACCCCCAAGAAAAAAGGAAACTAATTATATACCTACTCTTAAAGAAAAAATATTTAATAGTCAGTAGATATAGATATATATATAAATTATATATATATATATATATATATATAATAATATATTTTTAAATTTTTACGAGATTATATTCCCTTTATGAAGCCTCTGTATAACATTGATAGGTAAATATATGCAAATACTATAATGCAATCATTTTCCTGCATTTTCAAGAATGATTACAACACATGATTCTGGATTGAATGTGATCAACAAAATTATAAGGTTGAAATATACAGTATATGAAATTGCATCTAACTAAAATAGCCGATGGGAGAATAAGAAACTTCTTGATGACAATACCCAATCAGGGAACAGAGATGGTTAGATAAAAGATTTGAAATTGTGGAAAAGTAAGAACACAGAAACGTCAAAGATAATTATGATCAAATATTGTATTCAGTTTATAAGAAATGTAAAATATGTTAGTTGATAAGTATTCTAAAATAAAAAACAAAATAGATATGGTATCCAGGTGAAGAAGAAACAAAGCGAGGAGGAGATTAAAATTTTTTTCTTGAAAGGCCATGTATAAAATTTGAGAAAAAAGGAATTGAGGATTTTCACTAATGATAAGGTCGATTTTTCTACAATAACGAACCAATTCAACCAATGGATAAACTCGACACAAAATAAATAAGGATAAAAGAAGATTACCTTTCTTGTCCTCCACATGAAAACTTGTCCAAACTGATTGCGGGGATTTTGGATGGTTCCTTTGCAATGGAGAGTTCCTGAGAGGAGTGGATGAAACAGAAATTCAGATTATGGCCAGGCAATGCATCAGCGACATTCTAGCTCCAGGTATAAACTCTTTTGATGCACAAACAAACTGAATCACTTTACAAAGTAACTCGTATATCTGAAGAACTTCATATAATTTGGTATTGAACTATAAAATAATTCTTCCAACGCAAAAAAAAGTGAGGTTATATTTACAATATCCATCACTGTTTTTCATTATTTTATGAAAATTTGTCAATTGCTCATAGTTATGAGTTATCTATCGCAGGCCAGGTTAATATAAGTTTCCCTGAATAAAGGAAATAATTGTTTTTGGTAATTTCTGGTTTACTTTCCACAATGATATGCTAATATCTCACCCATAAACACTGAACTGAAATAGTTCGAATGACATCAAGACAGGCAGTGGCTGTATTGTCAGTACTGACTCCTGAGGCGGAGACGTTCCAACTGAGTTTAGTCGTGGTAAGGAAAGGAAGTACAAAGAGTAAAAATAATAAAAATTTCACATATATTCAATAAAATTGTTATGGTATTGGGAAGAAGGAATAATTTTACAAAACATATATATATAAATATAAATTATCATATTCTACTCAATCATAACAAATTGCCATCCAAAGTGAGGGCAAAATAACAATAATCATTTCATTACAATTGACAACCAACATAAAGGCAAATAAGGTAATAACAATTGGCAGCAACGTGGCAAGAAAACATAAACGTTAGCTGGCAATCATTATTTCATAACAATTCGGCAAAATTGGTAATTGATATCACATAACAATTGTCTTGCAACGCAAGGCAAAATTAACAATTAGCTATTATCATATCAGAACAATTGGTACCCAACATGAAGGCAAAGAAGGTAGAGAAAATATTTGTGGGTAAAATTAACAACAATTGTTATATCTTAACAATTGGCTTTCCAAAGCAGTTTGAAAATATTTGTAATCATAATAATAATAAATTAAATGATTATTAAAACAACCCATCAATCAATCGATCAATCAATCAATTCATTTATCACAAAATATACACATAAGTTCAAGACAAGGACCAAAGACAGATGCATGTTGATGACAAGTCCCTAAAAATATCAAAACAAAATAAAATAGGATGAGATACCTACCATTAGATTAAAATACCTAATGAAAATTGAGGAATTCATCTTCATATCAAAACAAAATAAAATAGGATGAGATACCTACCATTAGATTAAAATACCTAATGAAAATTGAGGAATTCATCTTCACAGGAACATACTTTTCGGACAATATAGCATAAAAAGGTGGAAGACGTGACACAAGTGACACAAGAGACAACAAGAGAGACAGTCACATATATATAAGTATGCTATATTGGATACAAATCAAATCGATTGCATATATCGCGAACAAAACACAAATCATACTAAGTACTCATCTCTAGTGTAGCAGGCTCTCTGAATTAGCTGCTGTTTCAGTCTTGTTTTGAAAATATTTCAATTGAGGGAGCTCTTAATATGCTCATCAAGAGAGTTGTATAATTCACAGCCAGTAAAAAAACAACTTTTTTGGTACAGCGTAGTCCGGTGATTCTCAGGTTGTAGTTGGCCTTTGAAACGTGTATTGTGGTTATGCTTCTCAACAGTATTCAAAAACTTGTTTTTATTTTTATAGATGTATGTATAAACTTCCAGTATATTTAAGCTTACAATAGTTAGGATTTCGATTTTTTTTAAATATTCTCTGCAGCTCGTTTTAGTATCGATACCAGCAAGAATTCTAATTCATATTTCTGAAGTACCAATACTCTATTTCGAAAATCGATTAACGGTTTCTCACATAAAGGATTAATAAAATTGAACGAGAAGGTAATCTCAGGTGAAAATTACTGGAATAATAGGAACGTTGAATGATATTCACCTTCCATGATACTTCAATAAATACATTGATGCAATGTAGGCTCGATTATGTTTAAGCTGATATGTTTTACCTCAATCCTGCAACTGGTTTCAGAGCTTCTGGCCTATAGTACGGAACCAACATCGATCTTGTACAAAGAACTCTGGCTGAAGTGAGACACAACGTAAACAAACCATCATCGATCTTGTAACACCTATAGGTACGCCGGAAAAGATAAACTTTAACTGGCGGTACCTAGTGACAGAAAGAAGTTTATCTTTTCCGGCGTACCTATAGGTGTTACAAGATCGATGATGGTTTGTTTACGTTGTGTCTCACTTCAGCCAGAGTTCTTTGGACCTTTGGCTGGTTGACTACTCCGTACTGATGAGGGCCAAGAAGCCTGAAACCGGTATGCGGATTGTTAGGTGAACACGACATAAATTAAACATAATCGAGCTTATCAGAAAGAAACATTTGCATTCAATGTCCATTGATATTATATGGAAGTATGCATGGATTTTAGGGTGAATATCATTCAACGTTCTGCGTGGTATTTGCCAGGAAAGTAGTTGTTTTTCACCTGAGATCTACCTTTCTCTGGTTCAATTTTATATTGAATCCTTTATGTGAAGAAAACCGTTTAAATTCGATTTTTCTATTCATTCCACTTCACATGGCACTTATCTCTCACTCTATTTACATGTGCACAATTTTCCCAAATCAAAACTCCATATGGGAATGAAAATTTGCATAGTACAATGACAGTAGTGTTTACTCACTACAGTGGTTCCTCATAAATTTCAGACTATAACAGCTACTCTGTAATTTTTCACCCAAACAATCAATATGACATTCCCAGTGAAGTTTCCTATCATAGGTAACACCCAATAGTTTCACTGATTTACTACTTACTATTTCATCATTGGAACCTTCAGAAAGTTTGATTTCATCAGTCCTGCCATTACCAAAAGGAACAGTTATTGTTTTATGATGATTCAGTTGTAGGTTATTATTGTTGGACCATTTCACAATATTGGCATATACCGCTTCAGCAGTAGTTTTCAGCTTAGTGAGATCCTTGTCGACAACCAAAATATTTGTGTTATCTGCATAGCAGATAACATGAACATTCTGAACCCTTTGAATATAGAGAATGATAGCGTTAGCAAAAATGTTGAAAAGTAGAGGACCTAAGACAGAAACTTGCGGCACACCTTGCTCTACATCCATTTCTTCAGAGAAAATGTTATTGACTCTTATTATTTGTTTTCTTTCACTGAGGTATGACTCGATTGAAGTTCAAGGCAAACCTCTCATTCCATATCTCTCTAATTTGGCAGTGATTAATCGATGATTCACTAGGTCGAAAGCTTTCGAGAAATCAATGAAAATACCCAGAGCAAACATTTTTTTGTCAATACTTGAAATGATCCGACCGCTAAACTCAGATAGTGCTGTCTCTGTACTTTCGTTACTGCAGAAACCATGTTGGTCGGACGATGAGAGTTTGTACTTAAGTGAGTAATTGGTTAACCGATCCTTAATCGCCATCTCGAATAATTTAGAGATACTGCATAACAGGCTTATTGCTCTGTAGTTAACAAAATCATTCGGATCTCCTTTCTTGTAAAGTGGCTGAACTATTTCCAGTTTGAAGTTATCTGGGAATTTTCCTTCCTCAAAACAAAGATGATTAGGTAATTCAGAGGTTCACTAATCCACGAGCTGCATTTCTTCAATAAATTATTGGAAATAAGCTATAGTCGCATTTAAATTTTTTATCGATAGACATGGTGAACTGGTTTGCAAACTGATTAGCAACAATCTGATCTGGTGAAGGATAGTTATTTTGTGTAATAGTTAATTCATTATTTTTATACCTACCTGTTTTCAATTCATTTATCAGTTTCCACATAGCTTTTGTTTTATTTTCCGATCCATGTATTCGCATGCAATTAAATTTAATTTTCGCTGCTCTCAGTGCATTGCAGTATTGTTGCTGCAAGTATTTGCTTATGTCCTTATAAACATTGTTGGTCTTAGTCAAATCGTTGTAAAGACTTACCTGGCGTTTCAGTATTATGATGTCTTCTGTGATCCATTCATTTTTACATAGTTTTCTCTTGTTCTTGATTGATATTTCACGTAGAGGAAAACATGAATCTAAATTATGAATCATTAAATTCGTGAAGTTGTCTGATGCTGCATTCAACCTTCCTTGACTATAAACACTATGCCAAGTTTCAATACTTATGCAATTCAGGAAAGCAATTTTATTTTGGTCATTGAAAGATCTATGCATTATATGATGTTTTTTATTACGTTCCTCATCAGCCGCTGCTGACGTAGAATGTAATATTTTAATAGGTTGAGAAAAGTGGTCGGATAAATGGAGATCCATCACTTCAGCCCTATGAAAATTGAGCTCAGAACTAACTAAGAAATTATCAATGCATGTACTGGAAGTTTGTGATACTCTGGTTGGTTCCTTTACAGTTGAAAATGAAGTATGGCATCCTAGTACGTCATTCAATAAAATTTAATTGTGACTTCTTGTAGAAAAATCTACGTTGAAGTCACCACCAATAATGACCTGCCTGTTAGCAAGTGTTCTCAGGTTCAGAAATTCAGTGAAGCAGTCCAAAAAAATCTTAAAATCTCCTGATGGCGATCTGTAAACAACGGCTATTACCAAATCTTGTGATAGTAAAACTGCAGCACATTCAAAAATACCTTCCCTGCACACAGAGTCTACATCAAATTTTTGATAGTTAGCCTTGAAATTTTTATTTTTGTACATGGCTACACCGCCATTTTCAGAATTTTTTCTGCATGAGTAGTTTATCAGATTGAAACTGCTAAATAAGTATGTTTTTATTTGAATTTCATTCAACCAATGTTCGGAAATTAGAAGTATATCGCATTTGATATTGTCAAAAACCACGTCAATATTCAAAATTTTACTACTCAAACATTGTATGTTTTGATGAAAAATGTCTAATGTTATAGTCGATGAATTTTCATTTGTATCTAGCAGATGTTGATTGGTACAACTTGAGACAATCGAGGGTATAAAAAATAGTTGCATTCACTATTATTATTATTTTTTGAAGTAGCGATATCTGAAACTTTCTTTACTGCGTCACAATAGTTTTTTCGTATGTACATTGCTATTCGTTTACTCAACAGCAATTTTTGTTTGAGAATTTGTCTAGCAAAACCTACTTCATAACGGTTACTAGTGATGACGTTATAACACTCAAAAACTGGAAGTGTTTTCAGTCCAAGTTCATATATTTTTCGAAACATCTCCAAATTTCTTATGTAAATGTTTTCATTTTCTTTCCTATATAACAATAATCAGACTGGTAGGCTTGCGAGATAATGAGTGGTTGAGTATGCTTCATTTTGTTCACAAAATCTTTGATGATATCCTTATCGCATATATTTGGCCAGAAAATAACCACATCGTTATCACTAAAATATTTGCTACCATTGAGGGCAGTTTCAACTAACAAACTATCATTTGCATATGGCTTGAGTATAGATTGAACTGAAAATGTATCACCTAATATACTACTTAAATTTTTTGCCATATTCCTACCTTGGTATCCCGCTACAAATAAAATCTTGGTTTTAACTCCTCCATTGGTTTTTACTTCACTGTCCTTACAAATAGGTTTCTTACTCTCTGTGGCTCGTTCTTCTTTATTCCCGTTCTTCTGGTACTCTTGTTGTTTCTCCAGTTCCATTTCGAATGGTTGCTTTACATTTTTGATCTTTTCGAATTGACAGATATATAGTTTATTTTCTTGAGTAAGAACTTCGATGGAAACCAACATATTACTCCTTATTGTTTCCATTTCCTCCATACAATTTTCAGCTTATATGAGATTTAATTCAGACTCTTTATTTCTTTCTTGTAGAAGTTTGATATCTTCTTTCAATTCAATGATGGCCTCATCCTGTCCCAATATTGTTTGTCGTTGATTCTGGGTTTCTACCGAAAAACTTTGTTCTGCTTCATACACGTCGTCTTCAAAATCCTGATTCCGTTTTTTCAGTTGTATTATATATTTTTCTTTTTCATGGTTATCTTTTCTCAGAGCTTTAATTTCATCGTGAAGTTGGCTAATCATGAAATCTCCTTCAACCTCTTTTATTTCAAGTGCTCTCTTTAAACTATCTATATCTTATGTAGTTTTTGGTATTTTTCATCTTCATTTGTTGTATCACTATAAACTGGTTGAAGCTTCTGCATGGAAATATTTTTTGTGGTTTTAGTACCAATTTAAGGTGAAATGCGACTTTGAGATCTTGTTATTTTCTGAGACATATTGTTCGGAGACTAATAACAAATTATGTGTCTTGGCAACATTACAATTGGCTTCCAACGCGAAGCGAAAATAATTATCATATCAAATCATAACAACAATGAATCATCTTACAAATCCATAACAATATATATATATATATATATATATATATATATATATATATATATATATATATATATATATAATGAAAGTAATAAAACGAAGTTCAAAATTACTACAACCACATTAGCATTGTTTTAAATTATATAAATATAAATGTGTACTCTATGTAGTGTGACAAGTGGAACTGACCGTCAGTAGTAATTTTTTGTCTTTTGTATCATGAACAAAGTTTCTTCCTGATGATGAAAATAAACATTTCCGAAAGCTTGGATATAAACCTCAAAGAGTTTACTTTTTCATTGCTGCTTACCCCAATATACTAGTTTTGTATATATATATATATATATATATATATATATAGTTGTACACGGTAGCTTGTGAAGCCCACCAAATGAACGGGTCGCTCTTGAACCCGCACTTTTCAGAATGAGCGAAGAGTATATTCCAGTGCAATGACATCATTCCATCATTTTCCGTCGAAGCACACTTAGAGGGGTAACAATTCTCAATATTTAAAAATTTGTATACTCCTTTGGAACGTTGTAGAGCCAATTATTCGTTCACTACGCTGTGAATCCCAAACGTATATTGCCTATATTGAAACGGCCTCTGTGTGTCCCGGCGGCGTTGCCTCTACTGCCTCGCGCGTTTTTCAGATCAAAATATTTATTGGGGATTTCAAAACAGTGAGCGCGTGCGGTGACTTGCAGAAATGTCCAGAGAGGAAAACAGATTGTGGCAATGTCCCTCCAAAATTATAACTTGAGAAAATGCATAAAGGTTAGCACATAATTCATATTCAGTATAATTTTTATGTTCAATAATAATCGACTTGCTTCGAAGTTGATGAATATATTGTTTTTTGTATATTCAGGTTGATTATCGTATGAGAAAACCTGATAGCTCCAAAAATGTGGATCTTTCGTCAGGTTCAGTGACGAAGTTGAATTTTCCGACCTGAGTAGCTGCGAGACGAGTAATACCGAAAATGAAAATGATCTCCGTTATATGGAAATATCTGCAGAGAAACTATGAAATATTAAAAAGTCGATCAGTAGTCTCACACCATGGAACATCGAGTGAGATATCGACTTTTTCAGCTCCAGAAGAATATAATTCTGAATCAGGAAAACTTCTATCTGAAAATAAAGGTTAAAGTGACGGTTGAAAGTTTTTATTCCACCTTGGGGGGGGGAAGAGGTGAAAGTTTTGAAGTAGAGTCAAGTAAATTGGTATTTGGGCTTTCTTTTCAAATAAAATAAAATTTCTTTTTTAATTTAAAAAGGAAATAGCGTTAGTTTTTTCAAGTGGAGTCCATGAAAATTGGAATTATAGGTCTTTGTTACAAATACATAAATACCTGTTCCAGTGTTTTCCGAAATTCAACCCCTAAGGGGGTGATATATGGGGTTGGAAATGTCTATGGGGGTTTCGTTACTTTTCGAAATAGGGTAAAAAAAATTGGAATTTGAGTATTCGTTACAAATGAAGACATACATATTTCAGTGTTCAGTGTATGGGTGGATAAACACCCCCAAGTATGCGATAAAAAGGAACGAATAGCACAGCAGTTCTTTGAGAAAATATATTTTTATTTACAAAACTAAAAATAGCTGAATGAATTTCGATATTCTCAAATCAATTGTTGGAAAGTTAGATTGACCAAAGATAACTATGGAATGGCCATATTAGTCAAGGGTCTAGCAATTAGAAACCGACACACGATTCCTTCAATTTTGGAATGAGAAGAATTGTTTTAATTTTCCCCGTTGAAAATTCAAAGATAACATGAATTCTGATAATTATGTCCAGTTTCGAATGTTATTTGGGAAATATTGTCATCAAATATAATTCGTGCTAAAGGATTTTATTGTAAAATCTCAAAAATTTTCCCTCAAGCATTTTGCCTCTAGGAAATTTAACTAGTGCAATTTGTGGCCAGATAATAAAACCGCAAATCGCTGTCAGTAAAATTTCCAGGCAAAATGCTTTCTCGAAAATTTCAAGATATTAACCTCGATAAAACGTAAATTAATTGAATATTGATCAGACTAGGCAAATAGAGCATTTTTCCTTGCATGTTCAGCAAGGCTACGCTCCTATATAGCTATCCTTCCCTTCTTTACATGAGTCTGCATATTGCTCAGATAATTCGAAAACATATATCATCAGCTCTTAAACTACAAAACGATTGAAGATAGTGACTGAAGTTTATATTTCAGTCGCAGATGATTCCACATCTGATTTTATGAACATCCTGATCGTATTTTCAAGCAAATCAATCTATCATACCCCATGACAGGTTTAAATGTGAGATTGCTTCTAAAAACTGTGTTTTCCATTTCTTCCGGTCTTCCTGATGATCGAGGAAGCGTGAAATAGATTTTCGTCAACAAAAATGTATTGAAGAGCTAGTGAATGCGATGCCTCTCTTGCATCAATGCTACAAATGATTTCTGGTGGGTACTCTCTCTTGGAAAATATTCTTCTCTGCCTCATTCATCTATATGAGTTCTTAATTAAGACTCGAATAGAAAATCAAATAACTATCCGAATAAAAAAGCAAATTTTAAATTTCAGATTTTTTCTTTTGAGAGTCTTTTTAGAATATCTATCAGATGTAGTTCAATGCCCAGCATGGTTTCAGCCAGGGCAGTTGTTTTCTGTGGGTCATTCACAAAAAATAACTTAATTTTGATCATGGATTTTTCTATTTACAAAAAAATATGATGAATTTTTGCAACATCCGTGGACTCAACAAGAACATCAATGACGTCCACCATCACTTACAGACGAAAAAACCGGATATTCTGGCTCTAACAGAAACACAAGTAAACTCGTCCACCAACAAGGTCCATATGCTTTGTCCTGGTTACGAACTCCATTCTCGATTCAGGTTCAGAGGTGGAGTCTGCCTTTACGCTAAGGCTAACCTTTCATGCCAGCGTGAAGAGAGTTTTGAACCGAAAGACTTTGATGTGATGTGGTTTAAGCTATCTGATACCAAAGTGACTGAGTTCCTCTGCTGCCTTTACCTATCACCTAATGAACCTTCATATAACAACCTCTTTGAGTTTTTATCACTCAAACTGGACTACATTCAGGAAAACCATCCAACAGCTGAAACCATAATCATGGGGGACTTTAATGTACATAATGCTGCCCGGCTAAAATTCTCTAACGAAACAGATGATGCAGGTCGTCAAGCCGAGGCCTTCGCCATCACTCATGGTCTAGAACAACTGGTCGAGCTACCAACCCGCATCCCTGATGTCAACAACCAGTCTGCCAATACACTAGATCTTTTCCTCACCACCAATCCTGACCCGTATAGAATAGAAGTTTGTGCCCCACTTGGAAACTCTGATCACACCCTCATCTCCACAACATGCTCTTTCCATTTACCATCGAGCAGCACAATACCACCCGTCTCATGTGGCATTACAATTCGGCCGACTGGGAAGGTCTTCGTATGTTTTTCTCAGCGTTTCCATGGAAGAGAGTTTGTTTCTCTTCAGTAGATCTGAGACAATTTCTGAAATCATCATGTTGGAGATGCAAACTTACATACCGAATACCGAAAGAAGAACATCATCCGATAAGACCTGGTTTAACAGAAACTGCTCTAGAGCTGTGGCTTCCAAACAGGCAGCATACCATCGATGGCAAAAAAATCCGGGACCTGAGACCAGAGCAGCATACGTTGAGGCTAGAGGCATATGCAAAGAGACAATAGAATGTTCAAAAGATGCTCATAATGCCAAAATAAGATCAAAACTTGTTGAATGTCCCAACGGATCCCGTTCATTTTGGTCTTTCGCCAATGCTGTGGGAAGAAACTTCACTTCCAGCTCTTTTCCTCCCCTAACCAAAGAAGATGGAACACTAGCAACGACTGCCCAGGAAAAAGCCAATATCTTTGCGCACCTATTTGCTGGAAATTCCACTCTGGATTCTTCGGGAAAACAACCCCCGAACATTACACCTATTGACAGTCACATGCCCGAGATCACCTTTTGCCAACGTACTATCAGAAAGATTTTGCTGGGTCTCAACACCAACAAAGCCTGTGGATCTGACGGAATCCCGCCGATTGTTCTCAAGAAATGTGCCCCCGAACTAACACCTGTTCTTTGCAAGTTGTTCAACCACTCTTACAATTTGGGAGTATTTCCGTCCAATTGGAAAATTGCAAGAGTACAGCCAGTCCCTAAAAGGCAAAAGACCCTACCTAGCAACTACAGACCTATCGCACTGCTATCTATTATTTCAAAGGTCATGGAAAAAGCCATCAACATCGAGCTCATGAAATATCTGGAAGACTCAGGAATTATCAATGATAGGCAATATGGCTTCCGCCATCAGAGATCAACTGGTGACCTGCTCGCATACGTCTCACATATATGGCAGCTATCTATTGAAAAGTATGGAGAAACTTTAGCTGTGGCATTAGATATCTCCAAGGCGTTCGATCGAGTTTGGCACCAGGGACTCCTCGCCAAGCTTCCATCTTATGGCTTGCCCCTCAGCTGTGTTCTCTGCTTGCTAGTTTTCTCTCAAACAGGTCTCTCCATGTAGTGGTCGATGGAGTTTCATCTGACACTCTACTCATAAATGCTGGTGTTCCGCAAGGATCCATTCTAGCACCAACACTATTTTTACTTCACATCAACGACGTGTTGAAAGCAACTTCATGTCCCGTACACAGCTTTGCCGATGATAGTACCCTCCATACCGCTTTCTCTTCCAGGGCCCCTATATCAGCCCGTGAAACCAGAAATGAACGAGGAAGAAATGTTAACAATATAAATATGGACTTAGCAACAATTCTCGAATGGGGATCCAATAACTTGGTAGAATTCAATGCAAACAAAACACAAGCATGTCTTTTCTCTAGAAAAGCCGATCTCACTGTGCCTAACATAACTTTGTCAGGAGTAACCATACCACTGAAGTCATCCATATCGATGCTTGGTATTACTATCAGCAATAACCTTTCCTGGGAAAATCACGTGAGGTCCATTGCCAAAAGTGCATCCCAAAACTTGGTTTTTTGTTTCGTGCCAAGAGCTCTTTCACCTCCAGTCAGCTGCTTATGATCTATAAGGCACAGATCCGACCTGTCCTGGAATACTGTTCCCATATTTGGAGTGCGGCACCTAAACATATCCTGAAGCTATTGGATTCTGTCCAAAAAAGGGCAATTCGTCTCGTCGGTGATGCCTCGCTTACAAACTCGCTCACTTGTCTGGAACACCGTAGAAAAGTTGGCGATTTGTCTCTATTTTATAGATATTTTCATGGGCGATGCTCTTCTGAAATATCAACAATCGTTCCTCCTTTGGCAGTCTCTTCGAAATTAACCCGTCAAGTTCAGTCTTCACACCCCTTCGTGGTCACTTTGGAGACCTGCAGAACATCACTTTCCAAAGACTCATTCATCCAACGAACTGCGAGGCTTTGGAACTCATTGCCTAGGGAGGTGTTCCCCGAGGCATACAACCTCCAGAAATTTAAGAAGAACACCAACTCCTACCTTCTTTCCCTTGGTTCCCACGATGTTCTCTAAACATTACAGGATATCCCTTTTCGTGGGAACCAGAACATATAAAAAAAAAAAAAAAATCAATATTCATTTGAGAGTGTTTCCCTTTTCAACATGAGTACCCCACAAGAGGTTATCTATCTTGAACGATGGAAGATAGTGACTTAAGTTTATCTTACCCCATACCCCATGACAGGATTTAATGTCGAAAAACACTGATTTCAAAGTGTCTCTCCGAAATAAATGTTTCTAACTTCCCATCTTCGCAAAGTGAGATGCTTTTAAAAATGTGTTTCCCATTTCTTCCGGTCTTCCTGATGATCGTGAAATCGTGAAATATATTTTCGTCGACAAAAATGTATTGAAGACCTCGTGAATGCGATGCCTCTCTTGCGTCAATGTTACAAATGATTTCTGGTGAGTAATCTCTTTTGGAAAACATTCTTCTTCGCCTCATTCATCTCTATGAGTTCCTAATCAAGACTGGAATAAAAAATCAAATAATAATCTCAATGAAAGAGCTAATTTTTTATTTCAAATTTTTTCTTTTGTGTTAGGGTCTTTTCAGAATATCTATCAGATGTAGTTCAATGCCCAGCGTGGTTTCACCCGGGGAAATAAATGAATTTTTATCGTGGATTTTTTGATCCACAGAAAAATATTTCTATTGAATATTCAATTGAGAATATTTCCCTTTCAACATGAAAACCTCACAAGAGGTTATCTTCAACGATGGAAGATAGTGACTTAAGATTATCTTTCAGTCGCGGAAGATTCAACATTTGATTTTATGAACATCCTGTCCATATTTTCAAACAAATCGATATTTTATTTCATTCTGAATTGTTTTTATAATGTTAAATTCAATATATGTGTTTTTATAATGAATGTTTTTTTTATTCAGGTGACTCCCTCATTTAACGGGTTCAAAAATCATAACTATAAATAAGTTTTTCCACTGTGTGTACAATATTGAGAAACACAATATCAACACAATTTAAATTTGCAAGAAGAAAGTGCCACCACCGAAAATTACCATTTTCATTTGTGTCTAATATCGCATCAAACATTATTCTTGAAGAAGTATATGATAAAAAAATCATTTCATTCAACTCGAAAACTCATTTCATATAAGATTTTTGTTCGAAAATTATCTGTGCTAATTGTTTTTTTTACCTATATACTCCAAGAATGAACCCATTCAGGGGAGTTCAAGTGAGAAAAAATATTGAATGATCTAATAATAGAGTCAAATTCTAAATGTCAATGAAGGAGTTTCTTTAAGCAACAGGCAATAGAGTGATATATAATAATTTTTTTCAATGAGGTTTTCCATTATCATTCGGCAAATGATTCCGAGGAAAAAATATTGAACCAAAACTGTTTTACTCCCAAACAAATATTTAACTCCAAATTTTGCAATAAAATATCAATAGATGAAAAATTCTCTGAAATATTTGGGAACAAAAAAAATTAACTGGAATATTCAACACCTTGTGTTTTTCTCCTCTACATAGAAACATACCTAGTACTGTTCCAGGTCCGAGTTTTCGGGAAGTATTTCCAAATGATTGAATCCTATTCGGCATAATATATATCATTTTTATGAATAATTCATGAAATAGCACCGATCAGAACTTCATGAGAATATAATGTTACTTCAATTCAGGGTCAAATATGGAGTAAAAATAAGATGACCAATCTGTCATTCAATTGTTTGTTCAGGCTTTTTGTATAGTCGATCGCTTCTTTAGCGGGAAGAGAAGAAACAAAAAATTAAATATCTCATATATTCATGAAATTGATATTTATAAATATTAATTTGGAAGTGAGATAGGAAAAAAATGGATAATGAATTTCTGTTCAATATTTCATTAATATCAATACTCAAAAAATAATAAAAACTTTCCGATAGAAGAATAAAATATCACTCTACGAACTGCTGCTCACATAAAATTTGCCATCGATTGTTCTTGACAGTTTTCCATGAAAATAATAATTGTGAAAATATAGATTTTTCAGTTTTTATGCCAAGTAAATTGATGGTTTCATGTGATTGGAATACCCCAGAAAAAATGTTGAGTACTCATCAGCGAATAGTTCAGCTTTTGTTTGGTTCTGATTCGTTCCCCATATCAAAAGATATCTACAGTCGAAAAAATGCACAAAAAAACAATTGCCTACTTTCCTGAGAAGCTCAATTTTATTATATCTAGTTGTTTCTGACACTAGCTTTTCCGAGATATTTTTTCCATCATATATTTCTGCATATTTTAATTCAATTGGACGAAATATATACTACTTGTATTTTAATTCTTTGTCATTTATTCACAATCGATCTCTAAGCACCCTCCCGATATTAATATTTTTTATTAGCCAAATAAAACAGGGGATAATCATAATCAAGCATTACAAAATCAGATTTTTAGAGAACAAATAATTCTTTCAATGGTACCCATATGGTACCACTGAACATTATACCAGATCTTTGAATTAAAAACAAAAAGATTCATATTGTCGAGTTATTACTTCAATATTGTCGATGTTGCAGCTTTCTAAGATTGAAAAAATAAATTAATGAACCGGAACTTTATGTATATGTATTTTTCCGCAATTAAGAACTAATGTGAGTATGCCCTGTGTACAATGCAAAATATCTTTCCTCAACAGACTCATCTGGGATTGAATTTAATGTGATGATTTCAGGTGGTTCAACCTATTTTGTATAGGTGAACTGTTCTTTCCTTCCCCCTTTTTTATAAATTAATGTAAGTGGTAACAAAAAAAAACATGAAAAGTTCTATAAATTCTACTTTCAAAAGTCCCCAAAATTGCATTCCAAGAAAGTCAATAAAAAAGTACTTTGCCTCAAAAAATTGTTGAGAATTTCGATATCCAATCTTCAAATCATTATATCGCTCCTCAGTTGGAAATTAAATTTGCCTAATATTCTTGGTAGACCGTCTCCCCTATATGGTCTACATCGGTGTAAATGTATTTTTATCGTGTTTGATGCACAAAAATTAAATCTACGATGAAAACTGAAGAATAAGGCTTTTAAGCCACTATTGGTTATTTTGTACTTTTTTCCAACCATCCTTTATGTAGATGGATTGATCGCACAAAATTCCCCTTAGAAAAAGAATTGGTAAATATATCTTCAAATATTGTAACTATTTCATACTCAAATTCCCTAATCTGAAAAATGAACGATAAATATTTTTTATATTGAATTATGAACTACTTGCGCTAGGACAGATCACGGATCCAGCAATTCATATGTATTACATTTATGAAGGCAGCGATTGCGATGTTGCCAAATTTAGGGCTACACAACGCCACAAAAGTTTGTGGGCTCTACAAAGAAGTATATAATTCTGCAGTGTATATCCCTATATACGGAAAGCGCCCCCTACAGTTCGAACCAAAGAACTATATCGCGTATGTTGGTTATGGAAATGGTATATTGTGTGTCCCGATCTAAAACGTGGGGAAATGACCTGCATTCAATTCTGATCACCCAGTGAAGAGATACAGGGTGATACTTTGTTGAGCCCGATATCGGGACTAACAAGGTTACTCCGGGCTAAACTGCGTCTCGTTCATATGCTTCACGGGATTCACAATGACTGTGTACATCTCTATATATACATATATAAATATATATATGTATATAAATATATATATATATAAAGTTGAGTTGAAAACGTGACACTTTGAATGTCAGATAGAAATACAATGGAAAAAGTAATTGAAAATAAAAATAGGGTTTTATAGTAGCCAGATTAACAGCTTTGAACAATTTTCCGAACTTGGCTCTGCAAATTCAAATAATTAAAGTGGAATTTGTGAAGGTTCGGCGGATATCGATTTAAATAATATCTCCGAGAATATTTTTTTTAAAGAAAGGCATTGTAATTGCTCGATAGCTCGCGGGGACGCACATCAACTCAAAAATTTCAAGTTGCACATCGTTTTTCCAATGCGTTAATTAATTTTTTCACAATATGCATTTGAAATGTCAAGTATAGCAGAAAACAGAACTAAAATTTGGAATTTCATTTATTAGAGAATAAGAAGCAGAATTGTGGTCAATTAACTGATTAGGTGTTCAAAATGCCCGTCTTGACAATAAAATATTCGATTAAAAATTTTTTCCCGAATATTATGTAACATATCTGTAGATATAACAGCACCCACCCGTGTTATTAGTTGTTTCAGTTCTTCCAAAGAGTTGGATTATAGCTCATTTACTCTTAATTTGACATAACCCAACAAAAATAAATCACATGGTTTGAGGTCTGGTGATCGTGCGGGCCATTCCTACCTTGGTATCCCGCTACAAATAAAATCTTGGTTTTAACTCCTCCATTGGTTTTTACTTCACTGTCCTTACAAATAGGTTTCTTACTCTCTGTGGCTCGTTCTTCTTTATTCCCGTTCTTCTGGTACTCTTGTTGTTTCTCCAGTTCCATTTCGAATGGTTGCTTTACATTTTTGATCTTTTCGAATTGACAGATATATAGTTTATTTTCTTGAGTAAGAACTTCGATGGACACCAACATATTACTCCTTATTGTTTCCATTTCCTCCATACAATTTTCGGCTTATATGAGATTTAATTCAGACTCTTTATTTTTTTCTTGTAGAAGTTTGATATCTTCTTTCAATTCAATGATGGCCTCATCCTGTCCCAATATTGTTTGTCGTTGATTCTGGGTTTCTACCGAAAAACTTTGTTCTGCTTCATACACGTCGTCTTCAAAATCCTGATTCCGTTTTTTCAGTTGTATTATATATTTTTCTTTTTCATGGTTATCTTTTCTCAGAGCTTTAATTTCATCGTGAAGTTGGCTAATCATGGAATCTCCTTCAACCTCTTTTATTTCAAGTGCTCTCTTTAAACTATCTATATCTTATGTAGTTTTTGGTATTTTTCATCTTCATTTGTTATATCACTATAAACTGGTTGAAGCTTCTGCACGGAAATATTTTTTGTGGTTTTAGTACCAATTTAAGGTAAAATGCGACTTTGAGATCTTGTTATTTTCTGAGACATATTGTTCGGAGACTAATAACAAATTATGTGTTTTGGCAACATTACAATTGGCTTCCAACGCGGAGCGAAAATAATTATCATATCAAATCATAACAACAATGAATCATCTTACAAATCCATAACAATATATATATATATATTATATATATATATATATATATATATATATATATATATATAATGAAAGGAATAAAACGAAGTTCAAAATTACTACAACCACATTAGCTTTGCTTTAAATTATATAAATATAAATGTGTACTCTATGTAGTGTGACAAGTGGAACTGACCGTCAGTAGTAATTTTTTGTCTTTTGTATCATGAACAAAGTTTCTTCCTGATGATGAAAATAAACATTTCCGAATGCTTGGATATAAACCTCAAAGAGTTTACTTTTTCATTGCTGCTTACCCCAATATACTAGTTTTGTATATATATATATATATATATATATATATATATATATATATATACATATATATATAATATATAAATATATATATATGTATATAAATATATATATATATATATATATATATTTGAGTTGAAAACGTGACACTTTGAATGTCAGATAGAAATACAATGGAAAAAGTAATTGAAAATAAAAATAGGGTTTTATAGTAGCCAGATTAACAGCTTTGAACAATTTCCCGAACTTGGCTCTGCAAATTCAAATAATTAAAGTGGAATTTGTGAAGGTTCGGCGGATATCGTTCTAAATAATATCTCCGAGACTATTTTTTTTAAAGAAAGGCATTGTAATTGCTCGATAGATGACGCGAAGACGCACATCAACTCAAAAATTTCAAGTTGCACATCGTTTTTCCAATGCGTTAATGAATTTTTTCACAATATGCATTTGAAATGTCAAGTATAGCAGAAAAGAGAACTAAAATTTGGAATTTCATTTATTTGAGAATAAGAAGCAAAATTGTGGTCAATCAACTGATTAGGTGTTCAAAATGCCCGTCTTGACAATAAAATATTCGATTAAAAAATGTTTCCCGAATATTATGTAACATATCTGTAGATATAACAGCACCCACCCGTGTTATTAGTTGTTTCAGTTCTTCCAAAGAGTTGGATTGTAGCTCATGTACTCTTAATTTGACATAACCCAACAAAAATGAATTACATGGTTTGAGGTCTGGTGATCGTGCGGGCCATTCGATTGGTTTTCCATCTCATAGGGTGATATATGCTTTAATATCAGAAGTATATGAAGCCTTGGATAAAAATATTCCATCAATTTGTCTTTTTGTTGACTTTCCCGAAGCCTTCGAGACTGTTTGTCACAAAAGTTCGATGAAAAAACTGAAAAGTTACGGATTGAGAGAGGACTACCTATGTGATTGAAAGCAATTTGTCTACATCGACGGTATACTGAGTGATCCAAGAATAGTAACCTATGGGGTCCCACAAGGTACTGTTCTCGGACGTTATGAAAACGACAACAACAACAAAGGAGAAAATTATTAGTTCGGCCGATGGTATGCTCCCCATCCTGGGAACAACTGAAAAATAATCTAACATGCTCAAATATAAATTAAAACTCCTTTTTCCAAAACCAATTCCTCAACATTTTAAAAAAAGATGGAATATACAAATGAAACATTCAACTAAAGAACTGAGGAGTCTGTTAATCGAATTTGGGATCCTCTCAATTACCTAGATAGTACACATCTCAAAACCACTTATTCTGCACTTCAATCTCAATTCTCGTACGATATATTAGGATGTGGTGCCGAAGTCGACTGTCACCTACAGGAATGAGGCGTTGTGCAAAAATTGACACTCAGATTAAAAAAAATATTGATAACTATTCATAGAAATAGAATAAAATTATCCTTCCTCACACATAAACAAATATGAAACAAGAATGAAGAAAACACATGTAGTAGTGGAATACACTGCCAAACGAAATGAGGAATGTTCGTAGCTATAATGGGCTCGAATACAAACTGAAAATGTTGATTGATGTGTGGATGTTCAGTAATCTGGTGTATTAAAATACCTAAGATGATAAATAATCATTATAAAATATCGGATATTTATGTACATATGTTCAAAATAGTTATCAATGTTATTGTTCTTTTCGATCGTTACATTGAATTCACTCGTTTGACTCAACATTGAACAATGTAACTATAATAACTTACCTGATTTGATAAATACCTATCTGATTTTGTTTATACTTTCCCTAATTTTGTGTCTTTACTCATCCGATTTTGTCTGCACCTACCCAATTCAGCCGTAGGTGAAATATTACTCAGGGGAAATCGTATAATACCATATGAACTTTCCACCATGCTGGAAAACTTGTATGCGGATCACCAAGGAATCATCTAGTGTATCTAATGACATTGAATTTTGAATGAAAATCCAATTCGTATTCAACATTTTTCACACCACAATTAGCTTTTGATACCAGTCAAATTTCCAGACTATCCTTGGCGAATGATATCGATGGATCTATTCAAACATGGAGAGAATTGGTATTCAGTTATAACTGACCAATATTCAAGATTTTTAGAAATCGATGGTGTCTACAGAATTAGATTTCCTGATATCATAGAATCCTCCAAATCCGTATTTGCAAGACATGATGTTTCATAGTTGTCTGTTTTGATAGTGGTTTACAATTCCACAACACAGGAACGTTCGAATTCCAACTATTCGTTTTCAACATCAATAAGTAGCCCTTGATTCCATCAAGACAATGGAGTAACAGAAACAATAGTAAAATTTGTGGCAAATCTGGTCATGAATAATAAGTAATGCTAAGAGACAATTTACCAATTCCCAGTCATGCCTCAAACCTTCGATAACAGTAGCCGAAGCGCGGAAAAAAAGTACAGGATGAAAGATTAATTATAATACACAATATGGCGCAAAAATTTTGAATAATCTTTGGCGTGGTGAGTTTGTATGGATTTGACACTAGATTCGTGATTCTACTTTGTGCAGAATAAAAAAAATATGGTAAGAAAAAATCGTTTCCGTCTGATTTCAGCTCCATACATGAAAAAAATTCCTGAAAATGTATCAGATGAATCAATTCTATGACCCTCAAGATTCTTTAGAATCTTCAAAACCAATTCCGGAGCATATACCAAATGAACTATGTCGAAGAGTTAGGGAACATCTACCACCCAATCGAGGAACTGCGAGTCAGCTTGCATGATAATTTGAGGAATAGGAGAACTCAAGATCTGGAACGAATGACAACTCGATCTTTGTAGACTAGTAGTGGAGCCTTTGCGGTTTCTCCAAGACTGATATAGACGATTATATAACTCGAATTTAATTCAGCCAATCAAATGCATTTATCTAACCAATCAAATCCCAAATATCATCGAACATACCAACCACTCTGTTGCCTGTAAATTCGAAAATATACACGCTATTTGCTTCAAAATAGTAAAATAGATATTTACCTTTGTTAATACCAAACCCATCAAAATAATTCAGTACTTCTCCCCTCACCCCATCAGCGAAGCCGTATAATTATTTCGAAAGAAATTTGGTCTCGTTGATTTTTACAATGATATTGACACAAAAATGTCAAAGTATACTCGTCAAAATATCCATCACTTGTGATATAACTACATAATATAATAAAAGTAAATGTTTCTCCTCCTTGGTATATGAAGAGTTAAATTTTATATAGAAATATACCGGAAAAAAACATTTATAATTCAGAAAGAGGTTGGTAAAGTCTGATTAATAGCTTTGAACAAGTTTTAAAACCGAACTGATCATCCCTCATTGAATTACAATAGAATACAGCTTTGCAATGATAGTATTGTTGCCCAGCTTTCCAGGGCTAAACACATCTTGCTAATGAAGATATACTCTCAAGTGAACCTCTGCCCAGAATGAAACAATTTGGTAAAACCCAATGACAGGATCTATAGAAAAATATATAACAATAATCATCGACACAAAAGAAGAAACAAACATTATATAATAAAACATTGTGAAACAGACTGAAATGGGCCAATAAATGATTTGGGTTTCCGGAATGTTTTTATTTCCATATTACTCCGATAAAATATAATTGCTGACTTTTGCGCGTAGTCAGCAATGATCCACTCGAGTTATATTGAACTCATTTGTTCGGTTCATCAAGAGAAATTATGAATTTTAATTCAGTACCCTAATATTGACAGGATCTATAAAATAAATATATAATAATAATCATCGACACAAAAGAAAAAACAAACATTATATAATAGAACATTGTGAAACAGACTGAAATGGGCCAAGAAATGATTTGGATTTCCAGAATGTTTTTATTTTCATATTACTCCGATAAAATATAATTGCTGACTTCTGTGCGTAGTCAGCAATGATCCACTTGAGTTATATTAAACTCGTTTGTTCGGTTCATCAATGGAAATTATGAATTTTAATTCGGTACCCTAATATTGAACAATGAACGTTGATTCTGACATATGAAAAATAAATAGGGTTTTATCGCATATATTCGTATTTTTTGAACAATTTGCCTTCATGAATTCAACTCGCTTTGTAGAATTATGTGCGACAAATTCCAGAGTACTTCATATAACCCTCTTGGAGGTCACCTGAGCCTCTCTGTCGATATGAAATAAGAATAATATTTTGGAAAATATCCTTTACACTGAACTGTTAATTCTTTCAACAGAAAAATATTGAGGCACATAGAGTGAAGTGTTATTTATTTCTCTATGTGAAAGTTGCTGGAAAATATTCAATAAAATTGGTCAAAAAACTTCAGGTTTAATCATTCCATAGATAGAATATAATCATGATGTAGGTTCGACATATTCCTGAAGCTTGACAAGCATCAATTTATTTCACTACCAAATAAAGAACGGCATGATTGCATCGTTCGAAGGACGCATTGGATTCTGAGGGTTGTGTGAAATTACATCTCGATCTGTCTATTCTACTGCTCTTTATATCCATCACTCACTATTCCTTGTGTTATTGTATTTCTCAGTTGTTTCAGTAACCCTGTGGAGAAATTGGTCGGTGAATAGATTTCCAATATAGAGGGTGACTTTTCTCCCCTCATCATCGAATTTATTTACTCTCTCATCTGAATTCTCCCAACTAAATATCACAAACTCTTGGTCTCATGTGTTATATAGACACAAATTCAAAGGAGTATTTTTCTGTTCTGGCAACCGACCTAACCTTCTATGTGGATCACTGGAATTCATATTTTATCTACTCGAAAAATGAATCCAACTTGAATACACCGTTACTTTTCTGCAGGACGCACTGAAGACTCCGAAACATTTATGACTAGAGAGTAGGCATTTTCAGTTCGGGGGCAAGTGAAAAACAACATAAAATCATCAACTGCTACGTTTCAGTCTCTTGCAACCATTTCCAGAAAATATCAGTATGACAAACTGAACAAGGGTATTTATGGAATACCAATACTGGTACAATCCAATGGAAAAAAAACTGAAACACGACTACTGAAAAATCACGCTCTAAAGAGTATGAAA
Organism: Gonioctena quinquepunctata; assembly: GCA_018342105.1. NCBI lineage: Eukaryota > Metazoa > Arthropoda > Insecta > Coleoptera > Chrysomelidae > Gonioctena > Gonioctena quinquepunctata. The sequence continues at coordinate 48,982 of JAFIRS010005068.1, forward strand.
TAATAATGAGTTCAAAAACCAAAACTCGAATACTGGAAAATCACGCTCTAAAAAATATGAAACAAGAAAATATTCTCATCTGAAATCGTTATGTACAAACTATTCAATATTCACCTTCTAATAAATAAAAATTTACACATAATAAATTTTAATGTTTTTAATATATATTCATAGTGATGTTCAGAGGATAGCCGTGGTCAGATGCCACCTATCCTAAGAAAATAATATAATCTAACAGTAGTAGGCGATCACAAGCTGAGGGCAGAGTGACATATGACCACGGCTATCCACTGAACGTGTAAGTGTAAGTTGTTTATTTAATACGATGAAATTGAGTAGTTTGTACATAACAATTTCAGATGAGAATATTTTCTTGTTTCATACTTTTCAGAGCGTAATTTTAGTAGTCGGGTTTAAGTTTTAGAACTTATTTTTATTTCATACTTTTCATATCGTAATTTTTCAGTAGTAGGGTTTGAATTTTTTATTTAAATTATTTTGGGGTTATGATTTCTAGAGATGAGTATTTGCAGAGCCGCTTCCATTTTTTTTATTCAGGTTTTATGGTTTGACATATACCTAGGTAATATACCGCTTGGAGGTACTCCTAGCTTTTGTCATTATTATAACACAGTTTTTTTTATATGATTTCAACATGTGTACCACGGTCCATGATGAAATAGGTATTTATTATATACAGTGCTTCTCAAGAGTCCACTCCCCCTTCTTATTTTGGAACGATTATACATAAACAAGTGAGATTTGGAAACTGAATATTAAATGTTGTTAACTTTCCTACTAGTGATGATGGATGACGAAATCGTCAAAGATGACGTCACAAGGCCATTTTGACCAATAATTTTAAATGGAACCCTACGGCAAGCGACACCTCTATTAAAAGGTATCGAAAAAACCTATTTAATGATACTAATTTTGTTTGTGGTTATGGCAGTTTCAATGGCTCATTAGTAAACATCAAAATTTATATTCCATTCAGTATGATATTAATTAAAGATTTAAGAATCAGTATCTACTTCAAGAAATTGCTCGAAGTGACCTCCATTTACCTCCTGACAGTGAAATATCCTATTTTTAAACTCTTCTCGTTTTTTTGCAAATATGTCTGCGGAAACAGCCTCACATTCTGCAACAATACGTTGTTTTGAAACGTCAATATTGTCAGCTGGCCATTCCGTTGAACCTCATCGTCCAATACATCTACCACGATACTCCTCATTCAAATACCGTCTCACTGCACCGTAATAATGTGGGGGAGCACCATCATGTTGGAATGTTATTTCCAAATTGCCGAATTCATCTGGATCATCTTCCAAAATTTCAAGGATTAACGGTTCTATTGCATTTTGAAACAGCTCCAGATAAACCTCACCAGTTAAATAAGTATTAAAAAAAAGGGGCCCACCGATGTGGTTTCCCAGGATACCTGCCCAAACATTCACCTCCTGGGGAAAATGAGTATGTGTTTCACGAAACAGGTGAGAATTGCGTCCCTCCAATACCTCACATCCTGTGTATTTACACTTCCATTTAGATAGAAAGTACTTTCGTCACTAAAACAAATTGTTTTGACATAGTCTGGCTGTTGGTTAATTTTAGTTTCCATATTTTCACAAAATTCTAGTCTTCGGTCTGGTCGTCGTCTGAGAGTTGATGAACCATTTTTAATTTGTATGGATAAAATTATTTTTTTTCAACACCCTGCGTACTGTACTTCGACTGACTTCACAGGTAAATGCAACGGAGTTGTTGAAGAAGTAGGATTAACTATTACTTCTATCAATTTTGGTCTGCCAGATCGTTTCGCATCATTAATGCTACCCGTTGTTTCAAACTTACGAAAAAACTCCCTCAAATAAGTCCTCGAAACGGGGCGATCAGGAAACCTCTCATTAAAAATGCGTTCTGCTGCATAAATATTTTGTCCAGTTTTACCAAGAATCAGGATCGCTGCTACTTTCTTATCACCTAAAGCACGCACCATTCTGCTCCTTGAAGCACTTAAACGTTCAACTCACAACAGTTCAACAAATTATCAAAATGTACAAAAATATTAAAAGTACCAAAAGCTGCGAAAACAGTCAAACGTTCGATCAACATTACAAAAATTGTTAAATGTACAAAAACTTGGACAATTAGAAAAACGTCGAATTAGGGAGACTAACAAAAACGTCGGCTTATTTGACAACTATCCAGAGGCGGAGCTTGAATTTGGAATTTTAGTATTAACTGATTTGATTCATCACAGCTTTGCGTTTTTTAAAAGCGAATTGTCAAAACTGCCATAAACACAAACAAAATTAGTATCATTGAATAGGTTTTTTCGATACCTTTTGAAAGGTTATTGGTCGCAATGGCTTTGTGACGTCATCTCTAACGATTTCGTCATCTATCATCACCAGTAGGGAAGTATAATCGTTCCAAAAATAAGAGGGGGGAAGAGGACTTTTGAGAAGCACTGTATGTATTTTGGGTAGGTTTGGAGAGAAAATATGTTTGGCTCACAACTGAGGCGTGATTTTGAAAATTATTCCCAAACATCGGGTGCATGCAAGCGAAGCCGCGAGCAACAGCTAAATATATATATATATATATATATATATATATATATATATATATATATATATATATATATATATATATATATATATATATATATATATATATATATATATATATTTATATATATATATATATATATATATATATATTTTATATATAATATATATATATTTATATACATATACTATGTACGTGTGTGAGTTCATCCTAAACGGTTGGACCGATTTGAATGATTTTTTTTTGTATGCGTTTGGGTGGCGCCCTGGATGGTTTAGATTCACAAATCAGCCTGGCAGATGGCGCTGCAGTCGGTATCATGAACGGCTGGACCAATTTGAATGAATTTTTTTTGTATGCGTTTGGGTGGCGCCCTGGATGGTTTAGATTCATGAATCATCCCCCTGAATGTTAAGGGTGGTTAACCACTTAATTTTTTTTTCTTTCCAAAAAAATTTTTTTTATTTTTTTTGATACAACATTCAAAAATACATACAAACCTGGATTTTCATCCTTCTACGATCAACCCCTATTTTTTTGGGGATATTTTTATTTTTATTTTGTCATGACTTAGAATAAAAAAATTCATTACTCTTAATTTTCACCCTTCTACGAACAACCCCTATTTTTGTTTTTTTTTATTTCATGGAAAAAACGGGATAACAGGAAAACGGGGTAACGGGAATAACGAGATAACGAAAAAACGGGGAAACGGGATAACGGGATGACAGGATAAGGGGATAAGGAAAAAACGGGATAACGAGATAAAGAAAGAATTGGATAACAGGAAAACGGGATAACGGGATAACGGGATAACGAAAAAACGAGAAAATGGGATAATGGGATAACAGGATAAGGGAATAACGGGAAAACGGAATAACGGGATGAATAAAAAACGGGATAACAGGAAAACGGGATAACGGGAATAACGGAATAACGAAAAAACGGGAAAACGGGATAACGGCAGGACAGGATAGGGAAATAAGGGGAAAAGGGCATAACGGGATAAAGAAGAAATGGGATAACAGGAAAACGGGATATCGGGACAATGGGATAACGGGATAACGGTAATAACGGGATAACAAAGAAACGGGATGACAGGATAAGGGGATAACGGAGAAACGGGATATAGAAAAGAAGGGTAACAGTAAAATGGGATAACGGGATAACGGGAAAATGAGATAACGGGACAACAGGAAGCGGAAGGAGTCAAAAGCATAATCCACATGGAACAACATAAGGGAAAACATAGAAAAAAACATTTTAGGAAACATAGAAATTTGGACAGGACAACGTCTGTCGGGTCCGCTAGAATATATATATATATTATATATACATATATATTAATATATATATATATTTATATATATATATATTTATATATATATATATTGTTATGTTATGAAAGACCAGAAATTAATTTAGAAGGAAAAAAGGAATAATTTCAATGAAAAACCCACAAAAATAATAATTACTCACTAGTTAGTAGTTCAAGAGATATTGTTCTTACATATTTTTAAGATTCTATTTTTTTTATGAAGCCTTTGTATGATATTGATAGATAAAAATATACAAATACTATAATGCAATCATTTTCATACATTGTCAAGATCATTACAACCTATAATTGTTCAAAAGATAACAAAAAGCCCAGATTTACAAAATCATCCTGAATAAAATATGATCAACAAAATTATAAGCTTGAAACATACAGTATATGAAATTGTACTCAACAAAAAATAGCCAATGGGAGAACAACAAACTTTGACGACAATAGCCAATCAGGAACAGTATGGTCAGATGTAAGATTTGAAATTGTGAGAAAATAAGAACGGAAAGGTGTCTGAGACAATTATCATTAAATATTGTACATAGTTTGTAGGAAAAAAAATATTTCAGTTAATAAGTTTTGACAAATAAATCCAAAGAGTGAAAATGTGACAACAAAGTGCGCGAATTTGAAAATTCAAATAATATGGAAAAAGGGAGAAATGGTATCCAGGTGACAGAAAACAAAGCCACGAGAAGATCAAAAATAATTTGAAAAAGAATGCCACGTTTTGTTTGGAGGAAAAGATAAATTCAATTTTCAACAATATAAGCAGCAAACGACATTACCTTTTATGTACTCCACATAAAATACTCCAAAGCTGATTTCTGGATTTGTATGGTTCTTCCTTTGGTATTGGAAATCCCTGAGAGCAGTGTATTGGAAGGAGGATCCAAATTTGGGTTGTATTGAACAGCGACAGTTCCAGCGTCAGATATAAACTTTTCTAGTGCACACCCGAACTGAATAACCTCACTAATAACTCATATCACATCAGAAAACTTTATTTCCATTTGATTTTGAAGTATCGAAGAAATTTTCAACCTTTAAGTTAAAATTAAGGTTGTGTATAATTATCCTTGACCGTTTCTCATGATTGTTTATGAAAATTTGTAGAATGACCATAGAATAAGTTATCTATCGTAGGCCAAGTTAATTTAAGTTTTCCTGAATAAAGGAAGTAATTGCTTTTTGATACTTTGTCGTTTTGTTTTCCACAATTATCAGCAATTGTATTCATAAACATTGAATGGATTGAGTTTTTGACATCAAGCAGTGGCTCAATTGCCTGAACCAGCTCTCCTGAATAAAGGAAATAATTGTTTTTTGATACTTTGTCGTTTATTTTTCCACAGTGATCTGCAATCATACTTATAAACATTGAATAGATTGAAATTGACATCAAGCAGTTGTTCTTTGCCTGAACCGGCTATCTGAGACAAGAGGCGTACCAACTGGGTTTAGCTGTGGAAAGAAAAGTGATAACAATCGGCGCAACGTGACGAGAGAACAGTGACGTAAGCTAGCAATTATTACATTACAGTATATCATACAGGGTGAAAATTATTTATCTATCATACCAATTTGAACCCAAGAGGGACAAAAAATCAACAACAACATATTAATTTTAAAATTCAACATTTTATTTTAAAAAAATGGCGCCGCAACGTAGTGGCAGAGTAAGGGCAGAGTAAGGGCAATATATCATTTCAAGGCAGAGTAAGAGCAATATATCATTTCAAGGCAGAGTTAGGGCAATATATCATTTCAAGGCAAGAGTAAGGGCAATATATCATTTCAAGGCAAAGTAAGGGCAATATATCATTTCAAGGCAGAGTAAGGGCAGTTATATTTAAGGCAACGTAAGGGCGAGTAAGGGCAACATTTTATTTCTTAATATTTATCGCAACACAGGGCGAAAATTAGCAATTGGTATTCCAACGTGTAAGGCTAGATATTGGTGAATAAAATGGATTTGACAGGAGTCAGTTTCAAAAATTAAAGGAATGCATGGAAAAAATTCTTAGAAAGAATGGAAAAGAAATGCAAAAAAAAACCATGATAGTATGATAGATTTCATAAGAAATGGTTTAGAGAAAACACAGATAGAAAGATAGGAAGTACAGAAAAAATATGTGAACGATTAGGAACATGTAGTGAGCAAAATAAAATTCAGGGGAAGTTATACAAAACAGATTATAGCAACAATATATTAGAAAAGATGATGAACAAATACAAAATATAAAATGAATCTTGATCACAAATATAATGAACTTATAGATATATGAAACGTGAATAATAAAAATTTGAAATTCAAAAAGGGAAAATAAATAATAAAGTAAGAATAATGAAAATATATGACATAATAATGGCAAATGAATTTTGAATTGCAAAAGGCAACGAAAAATGATAAAATAATTATAATAAAAATGAATGCATGTACGTGGCTAACAAAAATCTTGAAATGAGAGAAAAAAAACATAAATCAAAAAATAATAATAAAATGAATGATATAAAATGGCTAATGAAAAATTTGAGTTTCAAAAAAGGGAACATTAATGAAAAATAATAGTAATGCAAATCAAAAGACATTTACAGGGCGAATAAATTTTGAAATGAAATAAAAATAATATAAAAAAAAGAAATAATAATAATAATGAATAGGGAAAATGTCTACTATAAAAGTGGAAAAAAATTTAAATGAATTTTTACTTTTAAAAACAAGTAAAAGGTAAAAATAGAAAAAAGACATAGTTGAAAATGTTAACAGGAAATTTCAATTGAAAAAAGGTTGAAATAAAATATAGGCTTGCAGTTACAAATCAAAGCAAGATTCCATAGGAGGACAAATAAAAGAATAGAAAGATTAGGTAATAATAAATTATAGGCTTAACAGATTTAATAGGCAAGTTATGTTATAAAAGAGGAAAAAAGGTAAAAGAAATATTTTGATAGATAGGTAGGATTTCAGAAATACTTGAATAAAATAAAATAAAATGGAAAACAAACTTATAAAAAGAAAAAAATATGTATATGAGAAAAATATTGCAGGAAACAAAAACAACAAAAAAAAAAAAGTATAGAAAGAAAAGAAAAATATTGAATAACAATCATAATTGAAAAACGGAAAAGTTGATACAAGTATTGGTTTAGGTTAGTTAGATAAAGTGAAGAAACAATATAGATTATAAAGAAGGAAAAATAAAGAAATGGATGATAAATAATGTTAATTTTGAAGAAAAAATGAAAAGAAATGAAGATAAAATATTTTTTGTATAAAATAATGTATGTAAGAGATGGAAGTGAAATGATAATGATAATAATACTAAAGAAGTATATTATTAGAAATATGATGATGATGATAAAGGTATAATAATAATACTAAAGAAGTATATTATAAGAAATATGATGATGATAAAAAGTATATTGATGAATAATATGAAGGTATATTAATAATCAAAATAAAGGTATATTAATGAATTATAAATGAATATAATAAGTTAATTATGTGTAATAATGAAAAGCGAAAAGAGTATGTACACAAAATAAAAGTGAATGGAATAGAGATTCAAATTATTGAAATATCCAATTCAATATGAATATAAAAACAACTGAAGGAAGAGATAGGAAAAATAATAAAAACAGTATAATTGGAAGCAGTACCAATAATGATAAAAATCTAATCGATAATTGAAAATAATATCAGTATAAAATATAATATAAAATATTAAAGAAATTTTCAATCTTCAGTTAAAATTGAGGTTGTGTATATTTATCCTTGACCGTTTCTCGATTGTCCATAAAAATTTGTAGAATGACCATAGAATAAGTTATCTATCGTAGGCCAGGTTAATTTAAGTTTTCCTGAATAAAGGAAGTAATTGCTCTTTGATACTTTGTCGTTTTGTTTTCCACAATTATCAGCAATCGTATTTATAAACATTGAATAGATTGAGATTTGACATCAAGCAGTGGCTCAATTGCCTGAACCCTATCTGGGGACAAGAAGCGTACCAACTGAGTTCAGCTGTGGTAAGAAAAGTGATAACAATTGGCAGCAACGTGACGAGAGAACAGTGACGTTAGCTAGCAATTATTATTACATTACAGTATATCATACAGGGTGAAAATAATTTATCTATCATACCAATTTGAACCCAAGAGGGACAAAATCAACAACAACATATTAATTTTACAATTCAACATTTTATAACAATATATATATTTGAAAGGTGCTGATTGAGCCTTTCATTGGATAGCTAACACGGCATTATTATTTTTTTTTCATAACTTCATGTCCTCCCGAGGGCGCCATATTGAATTTCAGTAACGTCACATAACTTCTGACCAGGGTTGATCAAGACGCTTTCAGCAATACCTCGTTTGTCAAATAATGATAAGTAATTTAGAAGTAATGAGGGAACAGATGAACATACATACATACCCACATACATATCGGTCAAAATCATAACCCTCGTTTTGCTTCGCCGTAGTCGGGTAAAGGAGCCTCTCCCTACATGGTAGTATTGTGATGCGATATATACCGAAATTATATCGAGAAACGATGCATGCTGTGAATAAAATACTTGAATATTTCATTTGCATCTAATTTCTTCTAATGTCAATTTATGAATTGTGACGAAATATTCCTAAGGTAGTCGTCAAGTTATCGCATCTTTGAGGTCCGACCTCCGGAAATATAGAGTAAGATGAATTTGAATGGGAAATTGAACCTTCAACTAGTCTCCAGATATGATAAATTTCGATAAAAAAACAAATTTAAGTAAAATGGGAGAAAATAAAAAAAATTGTGATTGGACGGTATACTTTATATATTGGCAATTGGATTGTGAAGTATTTGACCTTTTTCTATTGCTTTATTTAACATCGGCCTATTTCTGCGACCAGGGCTGATGCCGGTGAGCACACTCCTCTCACCCGGAAATTTTGCCGAATCTTCTGTTGTTTCAGAGGCAGGGTTCTTCAACGAGCTCATCATCAGTGAACTAGGGACCACCATCTCAACGGCATATCTTTCGTGCTAATTGCTAAGACGCCTGCTGCTGCGAATGGGCTACTACGCTACAGTTGTTGGAGCATTTACAACGCGCACCTTCCCGGTGTTGCTTTTACTTCAGATATCGATAAGACTATCATCAATCTGACCAGCCACCGGCACCCATGAGTAATTGGCCTTCCTCAGAAATTGAATGATCATATACGAAAATAAGAATTCAACGTTGAATCGAAGGATATTGTTCAATTCAATTAATTTGCAATCCTTGCATCGGAGTATTGCGAAATATATTATTTGCAAATGAGCTTTTTCATACAACGACTATGATAAACTATGACATAAAACTATGACATATTGCAACATCCGCGGACTCAACAAGAACATCAATGACGTCCACCATCACCTACAGACGGAAAAACCGGATATTCTGGCTTTTAACAGAAACACAAGTAAACTCGTCCACCAACAAGGTCCATATGCTTTGTCCTGGTTACGAACTCCATTCTCGATTCAGGTTCAAAGGTGGAGTTTGCCTTTACGCCAAGGCTAACCTTTCATGCCAGCGGGAAGGGGTTTGGAACCGAAAGACTTTGATGTGATGTGGTTCAAGCTATCTGATACCAAACTGACTAAGTTCCCTGCTGCCTTTATCTATCACCTAATGAACCTTCATATAACGACCTCTTTGAGTTTTATCACTCAAACTGGACTACATTCAGGAGAACCATCCAACAGCTGAAACCATAATCATGGGAGATTTTAATGTACATAACGCTGCCTGGCTCAAATTCTCTAACAAAACAGATGATGCAGGTCGTCAAGCCGAGGCCTTCGCCATCACTCATGGTCTAGAACAACTGGTCGAGCTACCAACCCGCATCCCTGATGTCAACAACCAGTCTGCCAATACACTAGATCTTTTCACCACCAATCCTGACCCGTATAGAATAGAAGTTTGTGCCCTACTTGGAAACTCTGACCACACCCTCATCTCCACAACATGCTCTTTCCATTTACCATCGAGCTGCACAATACCACCCCGTCTCATGTGGCATTACAATTCGGCCGACTGGGAAGGTCTTCGTATGTTCTTCTCAGCGTTTCCATGGAAGAGAGTTTGTTTCTCTTCAGTAGATCCAACACGATGTGCTGAGACAATTTCTGAAATCATCATGTTGGGGATGCAAACTTACATACCGAATACCGAAGAAGAACATCATCCGATGAGACCTGGTTTAACAGAAACTGCTCTAGAGCTGTGGCTTCCAAACAGGCAGCATACCATCGATGGCTAAAAATCCGGGCCCTGAGACCAGAGCAGCATATGTCGAGGCTAGAGGCATATGTAAAGAGACAATAGAATGCTCAAAAGATGCCCACAAAGCCAAAATAAGATCAAAACTTGCTGAATGTCCTAACGGATCCCGTTCATTTTGGTCTTTCGCTAAAGCTGTGGGAAGAAATTTCACTTCCAGCTCATTTCCTCCCCTAACCAAGAAGATGGAACACTAGCAACGACTGCCCAGGAAAAGCCAATATCTTTGCGCACCTATTTGCTGGAAATTCCACTCTGGATTCATCAAGAAAACAACCCCGAACATTACACCTATTGACAGTCACATGCCCGAGATCACCTTTCGCCAACGTACTATCAGAAAGATTTTGCTGGGTCTCAACACCAACAAAGCCTGTGGATCTGACGGAATCCCGCCGATTGTTCTCAAGAATGTGCCCCGAACTAACACCTGTTCTTTGCAAGTTGTTCAACCACTTACAATTTGGGGTATTTCCGTCCAATTGGAAAATTGCAAGAGTACAGCCAGTCCTAAAAGGCAAAAGGCCCTACCTAGCAACTACAGACCTATCGCACTGCTATCTATTATTTCAAAGGTCATGGAAAAGCCATCAACATCGAGCTCAGGAAATATCTGGAAGACTCAGGAATTGTCAACGATAGGCAATATGGCTTCGCCATCAGAGATCAACTCGACCTGCTCGCTTACGTCTCACATATATGGCGCTATCTATTGAAAAGCATGGAGAAACTTTAGCTGTGGCATTAGATATCTCCCAAAGGGGTTCGATCGAGTTTGGCACCAGGGACTCCTCGCCAAGCTTCCGTCTTATGGCTTGCCCCCCTCAGCTGTGTTCTCTGCTTGCTAGTTTTCTCAAACAGGTCTCTCCATGTAGTGGTCGATGGAGTTTCATCTGACACTCTACTCATAAATGCTGGTGTTCCGCAAGGATCCATTCTCGCACCAACACTATTTCTACTTCACATCAACGACCTGTTGAAAGCAACTTCATGTCCAGTACACAGCTTTGCCGATGATAGTACCCTCCATACCGCTTTTCTTCCAGGGCCCCTATATCAGCCCGTGAAACCAGAAATGAACGAGGAAGAAATGTTAATAATATAAATATGGACTGGCAACAATTCTCGAATGGGGATCTAATAACTTGGTGGAATTCAATGCAAACAAAACACAAGCATGTCTTTTTTTCTAGAAAGCCGATCTCACTGTGCCTAACATAACTTTGTCAGGAGTAACCATACCACTGGAAGCCATCCATATCGATGCTTGGTATTACTATCAGCAATAACCTTTTCTGGGAAAATCACGCGAGGTCCATTGCCAAAAGTGCATCCCAAAAACTTGGTTTTCTGTTTCGTGCCAAGAGCTATTTCACCACCAGTCAGCTGCTTATGATCTATAAGGCACAGATCCGACCTGTCCTGAATACTGTTCCCATATTTGGAGTGCGGCACCTAAACATATCCTGAGGCTATTGATTCTGTCCAAAAGGGCAATTCGTCTCGTCGGTGATGCTCGCTTACAAACTCGCTCACTTGTCTGGAACACCGTAGAAAAGTTGGCGAGTTGTCTCTATTTTATAGATATTTTCATGGGCGATGCTCTTCTGAAATATCAACAATCGTTCCTGCTTTGGCAGTCTCTTCGAGATTAACCCGTCAAGTTCAGTCATCACACCTTCGTGGTCACTTTGGAAACCTGCAGAACATCACTTTCCAAAGACTCGTTCATCCAACGAACAGCGAGGTTTTGGAACTCATTGCCTAGGGAGGTGTTCCCGAAGCATACAACCTTCAGTTTAAGAAGAACACCAACTCCTACTCTTCTAGGGTTCCCACGATGTTCTCTGAACATTACAGGATATCCCTTTCGTGGGAACCGGAACATAAAAAAAAAAAAAAATATCCTAAACCCAGAGCTGTGCCGATCACTGACGAACAGTGCTTCGAGCCCTAAGCACCTTGACAAGTGCTTCCAAGTCTGGAGCGTGAGCACTTTTATTTCGGAAATGCTCGCGATTACGAGCACCTTCGAATAATAATTGACAAGGAGCATTAGAACTAAGAGTGTTAGGCATTGTTCTCGAATATCATAATATAATGCGGACGCGATACAAGTTCTTGGGTGCCGCCGGCCGCGTTTTATTCATTTCAAATTTAAATTCATGAGTAAGGGTCTTCCACACGGTCAGGATATTTATCTGTCCGTATGATCGCCCGGGCGGCACCCTGGAGCTCTTTTCACACGGGTGCCTGCAAAAAATCCAACCACTTGGTGCTAGGTATTCAGTTTGCCGCTGATTATGATGGACGAGAGCAGAAAGATTTTGTTCGCTTATTCATCGGCGAAAAAAACAACATAATGGGCAAATTTGGGCCCCTTGCTGAAAGCAGATTGAAGAAGCCTTCTTTGTGCTTTTCAACAACTAAAAAGAAACGAAACTGAGTTTTCCTTATTTTCGTATGAGCGTTCCTTTCTTTGATGGTTGGGCAACGTGTGCAGACACAGCTACGAGACAAGATACAAATATGAATAAGCATCCAACCTGACCAAATGTTGGTGTTACATTGATAAGTTTCTTTGAAATAAATAAGGAAACAGAATATACATTTATTTTATAATACGTCAGAAGATCGAAAGTCAATATCTGAATTCTGTGAAAAGGGGATGACAAATTGTTATAATTACTCGTAGAGGGTCATTAGAATCAAGTGTATGAAAGGTCAGAAGGGGATATTGCTGGAAGTTTTGAATGGATAGTTGCGGGGATGTGTGTGTTGTCGAGGTATGGAGGGCATAAATCGTTTTTGAGGTTGGGTTGTTGGAATAGAGACAGTATTCTGAATGTTTCCAATCACCCGCAAAACCCCTCCCATCTGAAAATCTACAATCTGGTTGTGGTGAACTTTCAAACAGAAGGGAAGAATGCTCCTAAAAATTGCTATGACGGTATCTTGGTCTCCTGCCTCGATCGATTCAAGCATCCTTGGTTCAAATGCGTCAAGGGTTCCTTTTCCGTTGACTGTTGACCCGATGTAGTCTTACAGTAGGGATTTTGCAGATGGAGTTTGCGAAGTCTGCTTGTTCATCGGGTCGCCGTCCCTTTTTTGATCTGCTGCTGACTGAGTTCTCCAGTCTGTGCTGACTTTCTCATCATCAGTGTCTCATAGGCCATGCTGGAACGGTTGACCTGGATATAAGCCTTGCTCTAGAAAATTTAGTTGTTCGTGATACAAATACCTTCGCAGTTCCCAGCAGCTCCGGGGCTTTTCGAGTTTTGTCTCGGGTCTTCCATTTGAGCCACTGGTCTCGATATCAATTCACCTTTTAACAACCAGTTGACCTGTAAAAAAAAAATATTCAACAATACCAGACTAAATTTTTTATTTTCAATTTATTGTTTACTTTTTTTTTACTTTTGGTACCTGGTGTGGATGTAGCTACACAGATCTGTATTTGCTATCGATTGGGAATTTCACAATTCAAAAAATTGTTCGAGAGGTTAATTTTGGTGTCTTTAGTTGAAAATTTTCCTAAACTCACGAAAAACGTTTTGAGTCAGTTCCCTTTCGAAAACGAGCAAATTTTTTTTCATTGCATTGGTGCTGCGGACGGGAAACATTAGAATTTAAAACCCGAGTTCAGTGGTTCCTTATACCAAATTGTGAGTCCATTTTCAGTTGTGTTGATGGGTTGCTGACTCGAATATAGATTTATTTATGTTGATGTAGGTGCATATCGTGGTGAGTGTGATCCAAGTATTTTCAAAGAAAGTACTTTGTGGAAGAGATACAAGAAGAGTCCTTGAATTGCCAATTGCGAAGCCTTTATCTGGTTCTAAAGCTCCAAACGTACTTTTTTTTCATAGGAGACAGAGCTTTTGGATTAATTTTTTGGCCTTTCGAAGGAAAAATAATTTTCAATTATTGCCTCAGCCGAGCCAGGAGGATATTTTGAGTGTTCCTTTGGTATACTGACAAACAAATGGAGAATTTTTTTTATCGACCTATGAATGTTGATACATATTTTTCCGTTAGTATTGTGAAAGCTTGGTAGTGCTTCAAAATTTCGTGAGGGAAAAGAGATGGCTACAACTCTGGGGATACCATGACCGTTGTGGATATGAATGAGCCAGCATAACCAAATATGCAAGGTGGAAGGGCTGCTAATGATATCAGAATCGTTCCAAGTGACTTTGTTCTAACTGAAGTAGGCAAAGTATCATGACAGTTGTAAAAAATCAGAAATCTCATCAATAATAATACTATTACCCAACCATAACATATGTTTAGTTTAATGTTCATAAGAAATAAGAGGCAACTGGTAAAATAATTTGAACTTACCAAATTATTTTCTTTCCCCGTCACTTGAATTGTCAAAATTTCCCTTCAACTGGGCGAAATACTTTCCACGCAGTTTTTTGATTGCGATTTTTGTAATCCTCGGTAGCTTTGTCCCAGATTTCTGGTTTATCCTGAACTAAACTAATCAGGATTCCAGAATCTATTTCTTTTACTTCCAAGATCAAATGCTCGTAGCTACACTGCAGAGTACACACAGTCTTTACTCGACGGCCTGCAAACAAGTATAGACCAATCTGACGATTAAAAAAGCTGGATCATGTAAACGCATTCATGGCACACTGTGGTCCGCTAAGGCATAGTCCGGGGATTGCCCGTCCGAGCTCCGTGAGTTCTAGCGGGTACATCCGGCGTTTTGTATGCCCGGACGGCGATTCACCCATGTCCGGGAAGTGTGAAAACCTATGCTAAACTCTGTTTACTACTTGTCCGGTTGACGGGCGAAACTCGGACGGACAAACACCCTGACCGTGTGAAAATGGGCTTAGAGAAGGCTACATGCCGAGTTAGCCCAAAAGTGCTCTGGAACACTGCAGCACTATTCCGAATTTCAGGAAGCACTTTGCTTCTCGTTGAATGCTTAAAGCACTTAGCACTGATCCAAAAGTGTTCGGGAGCACAGTGCTTACGAGCACAAAAGTACTTTGAGTGCTTTCACAATCAAGCAGAGTGCTTTGGGATAGCTCTATCCTTACCCTTCGGTTCCACAATTGGTGAAAGAATTTTTTTACACGCTTTATTACACGCTTTATATTAGCTTCACTTGTTACACGCTTTATATTAGCTTAAATTGTATGTTTGTTTGTTTTGTAACGACTTCCTTTGGGCGCAATTTCGACCCCTTCCAGAATGATTTGAAATATGGCAGGTGTACATAATTCCGGGCAATGTATTAAAAAATTTTTTGTTCGAAAAAAAAAAATGGCGGCTCCAATATGGCGGACGGTTTTATGATTATGGTCCGATTCGCTTCCAAAATTGGTATCTGAGGATTTTGTGGTCAGAGATTATGATTCTTCTGTCAAAACTGAAAATTCAAGATGGCGGCTCCAAAATGGTAGACGAGTTTTGTGATTATGGTCCGATTTTATTCAAAATTGGTATGTGGAGGTTTTGGGGTCGGAGATTATGATTATTTTTCAAAATTGAAGGATTCAAGATGGTGGCACCAAAATGGCGGACGAGTTTTGTAATTATGGACCGATTCTATTCAAAATTGGAGAATAATAGTTAAAAAAATTAAATAATAATAATACTAGTTTGAAAAACTAAAAAACACGCTTTAATAGAAAACAAAATTTAAAAGTTGAAAATGATCGATAGTTTTGAAACTAAGGAACACGCTTCAATGGGAAACTATACTTAAAAGTGAAAAATAATTTTAAAGTAGTTTGAAATAAGAATACAGTGATTACCAACAAATTTATTCCATCGTAAAAAAGCGTGAGGTGCTTTTCAAGATATTTTCATGATGATTCTACTTTTACCAATATATGTCCATGAAATATTAACAACAATTGACATCAAGCACCCCACGCTTTTTTGAGATGAAATAAATTTGTTGATAATCACTGTATTCTTATTTCAAACTCATTTATAATTATTTTCTACTTTTTAGTTTAGTTTTCTATTGAAGCGTGTTCTTAAGTTTTCAAACTAATATTTATTTTCCAATATAGCATAGTTCGATATATCTCACTATTCGAATATCTTCCATCAGGTTTTTGGATGTATCGTTTTCATAATTTAATAATGATTCCTATTTTATTCCATAGGCTTTGTGTGGGTTCATTTCCTCCATATTCTGAATCTATTTTGGAGAATGATTTTTCATTGAAATCAATTGTTAGTGTGGAAACTAGCTTATCGTTCGAATGAAGTGCATATATCTGAAAATCAGCATCTGATTCCTTCCACGATCGATATGCATGTTTTTTCTGTAGTATTTTTCCATCTATGTATCCGTTCGAAAGATTCCACCTTTCTATTTCTTTTATTTTTTCAATCTCAGTTTTGTTCATGATCTCTGATGCATTCTGTTGTTGTTGTATACTCTCCCTATTCCTCCAGCATGTCCATCGCAAGCCTATTGTCATGGGCGCACGGGGTGGACTTATATGAAAAATCACACACCTGTCCACCAATTGTTATGGGTTGCTCCACACTCGAGATGTTAATTAATAAAGTAACTAACCGCCTACCAAAGGGGTAGATGGTCGGTGGTTTTAATAATTACCCCAAGTATGTATTGAAAGGGAGATCTTAATCGCCCAGGGAGTGGTTAATCAAAGAGGTTCGATTTACCTAGAAAAATCTAAGAGCGGCTTTAGACTTCCTCTGCCCTAGAGATAGTTGAGGGGTTGTTCATTTATCATTCAGATTTACAGACCCACTATTATTTGAATTCACAGGAAATAATGCAAGGGACAGAGTAAATAAAATGAATATAATTAATCTAATCTTGAAATACATGCACAATCATATAACATAACCAATTAAAACCAAATAGGCTATTTCGCTAATAAAACAAAATTTTAGAAGATGATAGTATGTCAAGTTTTGGTCTACATAAGGGTATTCACTAATATTAATATTTTCTTCATTTTTATCCTTTCTTACTTTCGACTAAGGACTAACACATACCCGTATATCATAGTAACCAAAATATTTAGGGAATAAGGACTAGGAGAATTGACCTTCCAAACATGATCTTTCAAACGTACTTACATAATTCTCGGTAAATCACTTGCACTTATTTTTAACAATTGATTTTTCGAATAGAATTTATAATTTTATTCAGGCCTTCATTAGTTTGCTATTAGGGTTTTATTATTTTACTTTCGGGTTTGACTTTATTTAGCTACTTTTCTTAGACTAGGAATAGAATTTATGAAATTGGCTTTGAAAATATGCAAAGTTTATGGAAGCACTAATTTAAAAAGTATGACCCGGTAGTTATTGATTTGTCGAGCCAATTTGATATTGTAGATTTCTCGTTGAACCAAAACTTAATTCGCACTAAGGTAGAGATTTATGATGCAATCGATTTAGCTTCATTTTGAATTTTCTTGAATTTTTCGTAAGTGATACATCACTTACATCAGACTTGAATTTAATTTGTACTTTGAAATAAAGATTGCAATTAAATGCTCGCGTACATGGAGACAATTTTTCTGAGCACGGTCGAATTATAACTCTTTCTATCTTCTCTCGGTTTTCAGTTTCTATATATATAGCTGATTCC
>JAFIRS010005069.1:0-65000 GCA_018342105.1 Gonioctena quinquepunctata
TTAACATTCACACTGAGTTCAAATTTTTGACCACTAGTGTTCAATGAGTTGCATTTTACAGGTTTATTTCAATTCGCATATTCCTCGAAGTTTTTTCAATTGAGTGCTATTAGTGAACGTTTATAAATTGGTGTTTCAAGTACTCAGAGAAAGACTTGATGGTTTGTTGGATTAAATTTTTCATCATCTTGTCCTCATATTTGTTTTATAAAAATTTTGTCGTAAGCCTCTGTGTTCAACTTTGCGTTCAACATTTCATTGCATTCATCTCAAAATCAATTCATCTAACAACATTTTTGAAGGTCTCACAAGTTAATGAAGTTTAGATTTTTATTGCTTAAAATTATGAATTTCAATCCTTGATTCACGACTTTATTTTACGATGACAGGAATCTTTATGTTCAAATTACACATTTGATTTTGAATTTACACAGTGAGACGTATGGAAGAGTGATGTAAATCGTTCCTCTTAATGATAGATGTTTTCCGACAATGTTTGGGACCGTGGAATTTAAGAAGAAGAATAATTTATGGCTCCACACAAAAAGAGTAATCCGTTCCAAAATCAATCAAATCAATGATTGGTTGTTATCAAGGGTGACAAACATTACGAAAAAAAGACCAATATTTTAGGTCAACAATAAAGATCATATTCGTTGTTAAGTTGAATAAATAAACTATGCAAACCAATCCTGGATTCAGTGATTATCTGCATTTGTCTTTCATTTGACACGATTGGCGAGAAGTGTGAAGGTGCTCAATGTTCCATTAAATCAGTCCCATTTTCTTCTTTGTCTTGAAAGGATTTTGACGTTGACTTATTAATGAATGGTTATTATTTGATGTCTCACAAGGCAGAGAAGCAAGTGATTTAAAATCAGATTTGTAAATTGTCTCCTGAGATATCAAATTTGACAAACCAATTGAAAACTTGGCACCAACGACAGCATAATAAAATTTCACAATTAATTTTGAAGTAACAACAAATTGAATATATGTTGTGCCTCAATTTTACGTGCTCATTCCTAACATTGTCAACACTGGACGATTCAAATTTGTTGAACCCATTGACGATGAAGAGGCTGTTTCGAAAAATGTAGTTGCTGCCATTCTTCCACCTGATGGTTTCATTCTCAATGTCTGAAATGATACATCACTACTGAAAGGATGTTTTATCAATTGGTGCTCATTAGATGGAAACAGGTTTATGAAGATGTGGGTGGTTTCACAGTAGCGCAGAAAGAAAGTACATTGAGTGGTTTTGTTATGGATCATACAATTTTTCAAGTGCTATCTTGTCCCTCCATATTTCGCTTTTGATAGACAAGAATTTTTGTCGTAACAGCCTCTGTTGTTCAACTAGTTGACGTTCGTAACCATTTCAGCTTCTGCACATTCATCTTCAAAATGTTCATATTCCAACTTTGACACACCACCACTTATATTGAAGTGATCTCACTGAAGTTCAATGAACGTTTGAGTATTTGAATTGACATATCAAAGATATATGAAGTTGCGAATCCTTTGCGATATCGTCCATCCTGTAACTTCTATCTTTATCGATGACGAGGAATCCATATTATCGTTCCAACATTTATACACACCATTTGAAATTTTTGAATGTTACATCAGGTGAGACGTGATCGGAAAAGATGTGATGTAAATTCGTTTCATCTTGCTTCATGATGATGAAGATGGTATTATCACGAACCAACTGTTTGGGAACTCGTGGATGGTCTGAAGATAGAAGCAATCGACATCTTTATGGGTCCCACACAAAAATATGATTGATAATTCCTGCTTCCACAAATCACATCATCAAAATCAATGATTTGGTTTGTTATCAGAGGGTTGCACAAAGTCACGTATTACTGAATGTGAAAAGACCAATTATTTTTGGTGCTAACACATTGCGAAAGTATTCATATTCGGTTGATTCAACGATTTGAATAGAGATAAACGTATGCAAATCGCAACCTGTGGAGTGTCAGTAGATATATCATGGCATTTGTCTTTCCGCAATTTGACGAACCGATGATTGCGAGGACAGATGATGGAAGTAGTGGGCCATGTCTCAATGAGTTCGCCCATTAAATCCAGTCCGATTTTCTTTTTCTTTGTGCTTGACAATGCGCATTGTTCGAGTTCGACACTTATTAATGCAAAATGTGAGATATATTTTATTTGAATGTCTACCACCACACGGAGCAGACGTAAAGCAACAGATCGAATATTAAAAAAAGTCGAGGATTTGTAAAATTGCATCTCTGGAGGATATCAATATTGGACCCAAACCAAATTGCAGAAACGATTGGCACGCAACGATCTAGGCATCAATAATAAAAGATTTCAGATTAATTTGGTTAAGGTTTACTCGAACCAAATTTGAATCATGCTTGTGCATCCAAAGATTTCACGTATCTCCCAATTCCTTAACATTGTCGTAACACTGGACGATTCCAAACATCTGAATGAGAACCATTGACGATGAAAAGAGGCTGTTTCGAAAATGTAGTTGCTGCCATTCTTCCACCTTTGATGGTTTCATTCTCAATGTCTGACAATGATACATCACTACTGAAAGGATGTTTTTGTCCAATTGGATGCCTCATTACGATGGAAACGGTTTTATGACAAAGATGATTGGGTGGTTTGCCAGTAGCTGCAGAAGAAGTTACATTGAGTGGAATTGTTATAGATCATGACACACTTTTCGAAACGCTATCTTGTCCTCCATATTTCCGCTTTGATAGACAAAATTTATGCGTAGCTCTTGTCTTCAAACCAGTTGACGTATGTAAACCATTTCAGCTTCTCTTCATCTCCAAAAATGTTCATATTTTTGAATTGACATATCAAAGATATATGAAGTTGTCGAATCCTTTGCGATATCGTCCATCCTGTAACTTTCTATCTTTATCGATGACGAGGAATCCATATTCATCGTTCCAACATTTCATACACACCATTTGAAATTCTTTGAATGTTACATCAGGTGAGACGTGATCGGAAAAGATGTGATGTAAATTCGTTTCATCTTGCTTCATGATGATGAAGATGGTATTATCACGAACCAACTGTTTGGGAACTCGTGGATAGGTCTGTGCAAGATAGAAGCAATCGACATCTTTATGGCGTCCCACACAAAAATATGATTGGATAATTCCTGCTTTCCACAAATCACATCATCAAAAATCAATGAATTTGGTTTGTTATCAGAGGGTTGCACAAAGTCAGCGTTATTACTGAATGTGAAAAAGACCAATTATTTTATTGGTGCTAACACATTGCGAAAGTATTCATATTCCGGTTGATTCAACGATTTTGAATAGAGATAAACGTATGCAAATCGCAATCCTTGTGGATGTGTCAGTAGATATATCATGGCATTTGTCTTTCCGCAATTTGACGAACCGATGATTGGCGAGCGAACAGATGATGGAAGTAGTGGGCCATGTCTCAATGAGTTCGCCCCATTAAATCCAGTCCCGATTTTCTTTTTCTTTGTGCTTGACAATGCGCATTGTTCGACGGTTCGACACTTATTAATGCAAAATGTGTGAGATATATTTTATTTGAATGTCTACCACCACACGGAGCAGACGTAAAAGCAACAGATCGAATATTAAAAAAAAAGGTCGAGGATTTGTAAAAATTGCATCTGCCTGGAGGATATCAATATTGTGGACCCAAAACCAAATTGCAGAAACGATTGGCACGCAACGATCTAGGCATCAATAAATCGGATAGGGCCTGTAAAACACACGACATTCAATATTCGGACAATCTCGACGATATTGAAGCTAGAGACGAAGCGGACAAACAGCTTGAATACAGTGCTTGGGATAGGGTCAAATCGAAGGGCACAAGCATTCGTGAGAGAGCAGCCGCTCTACTCGTCACCAACATAATGAAGGCAAAAAGGCGTTTCGGTATGGGTTGTGATGTGAACAATATCAAACAACGAAGGAGAAAAAATAAATCATCGAAAAAAATGGGCGAAATAAAATCAGAAAAGTAGCATTCGGAGCAGGAATTGTACAAAAAGTTCGGGATGAATTACATAAAGTTGGAGGTAATCAATTCGTGACAAACAAAAAAAAATGGCCACAACAATGGCATTGAAAGCAGCACGTGAATCTTTTAAAGTAGCAGGCGGAAAGAAAAAAAATCGGATACCTCGCATAATACCTATTCCGAAAGTTGATGGAATTTTACTATTGACCAATTGTTACCGGATTGTCTGCATTGGGTAGTTTGGCCGGTGCTGCTGCAGGTATAAGCAGAGCTATAAATTTCGGCAAGTAAGAGCAAAAATGATCTGAAAGAGGTAAAACATGCAACACAACAACATTACGGAAACGAACAACTTGATCACTTTTGCCATCCCTTTGGAGGAAACTACACTCAGTATGATATATGATATAGGAATACCAAGTGGCGCATATGAGATAGAAGAAATAAGTACTGTTATTCAACGAGAACTTGAATTGCACGTATTTCATGGCGCGAAACATGATGACACCACATTAGATGAATTGTTCAGCCTTCGAGCAAACAATAATATTTTCAAATATATAATGTAATCAAAGTATGTGGTGGACCTGAAACAAAAAACTCAATAGCATCCCTGTTGGGATTCGAGAAAAAAGAATTAAGTGCGCATCGCATGCATGAATCTACATATCCTGTGAATATTGTACCCGTGAGACTCATTCGATTGGATTGCAATATCATTTCAGGATCATACATAAATGACGAAACATTCTCAATTGAATATTCAATTGAGAATGTTTCCTTTTCAACATGAATACCCCACAAGAGGTTATCTTGACGATGGAAGATAGTGACTAAAGTTTATCTTTCAGTCGCAGATGATTCCACATCTGATTTTATGAAAATCCTGTTTATATTTTCAACAAATCAATCTATCATACCCCATGACATGTTTTAATGTCAGAAAAGTCTAATTTCAAAGTGTCTCTCCAAAAGAAATTATTTTAACTTTTTCCAGCTTTGCAAAGTGAGATTGGTTTCTGAAAATGTGTTTCACATTTCTTCCGGTCTTCCTGATGATCGTGGAAGCGTGAAAAAGATTTTCGTCGACAAAAATGTATTGAAGACCTAGTGAATGCGATGTCTCTCCTGCGTCAATGTAACGAATG
Organism: Gonioctena quinquepunctata; assembly: GCA_018342105.1. Taxonomy (NCBI): domain Eukaryota; kingdom Metazoa; phylum Arthropoda; class Insecta; order Coleoptera; family Chrysomelidae; genus Gonioctena; species Gonioctena quinquepunctata. The sequence goes on from JAFIRS010005069.1 coordinate 5,166, forward strand.
ATTTCTGGTGCGTACTCTCTTTCATCTTTATGCTCTCTTTCATCTTTATCTTTATGCGTACTCTCTTTCATCTTTATGAGTTCTTAATCAAGACTGGAATAGAAAATCAAATAACTATCTGAATAAGAAGTCAAATTTTCAATTTCAGATTTTTTCTTTTGAGTTAGGACCTTTTCAGAATATCTATCAGATGTAGTTCAATGTCCAGCGTGGCTTTAGCCGGGGAAGTAGTCGTTTTCTGTTCATTCACAAAAAATACCTTCATTTTAATCGTGGTTTTTTAAATTCACTGAAAAATCTTCTCATCATTATTCAATTCAGAATGTTTCCCTTTTCAACATGAATACCCCACAAAAGGTTAATTCGACGATGGAAGATAGTGATTAAAGTTTATCTTCCAGTCGCAGATGATTCCACATCTGATTTTATTAACATCCTGTTTATATTTTCAACAAATCAAAGAATCATATTCTTTTTTCATTTGATGTTGATGTTGAGCTGGGCTATAATATAACAAAAGAGCCAAACAACATTATTTATATGCCCATCAGCCCGGGAGGACGTCAGTTTGTCGACAATATTACTCTGCGCATATTGGATCATCGAAATAATCTCATTGATTTCGGTAGTGTGGAAGAAATAGTTGTCATATTGGAATTGAAGAAATTGCAATAACGATTGTAATGGGTTTTTTCTACAACAAACGACAAAACAGTGAATACGAAATATTTTCACCAAACAAAGGTCGTCGTCCATCAAATATCGTCAAAAAGGAAAGCTTTGCCAGGAAGAAGGTCATTCCACAAGTGGATGCTGAATGGCAAAGACATAAATTGTCAGTGAGAGATCTTAATTTTCTGAAATCTATTGGACTCAGAATTCGACAATAAAATGGTGCTCGAAGCAACCAGTAACAAGTTGAATATTTTCAATGAACCAGTGGTCAATCATTCTCTCATGAGTCTACACGAGCATTCCTATAAACCATACGGATCACCATTGTTCAAGAATTCAGATGAAATCCGAATGGCAATCAACAATCAAGATGTAATACTGGACATCGCCGATAGTTTCATTTACATTGAGGGTGAATTCAAACCAAATGAAGTGAACAAACTATGCTATCTTTCCAACAATGCTTTGGCATTCCTCTTCGATGAGATCCGCTATGGAATGGGTGGTGAGCAAGTTGCCGTTGTTCGAAAACCAGGCATTACATACACAATGAAGAATATGGTCAATCGCATTCTAACATGCTCTTGACAACTGGATGGGGACTTTCCGACACAAAACAACACATCATTGATGCACCGAGTCATTTATTCAGTGGAAAACTTCCTTTAAAATATTTGATGGGTTTTGCCGAAGATTATGAAAAGAGCAATCCGATGCAAAACAAGAACTGATTTTGATTATAGCTCGCTCATTCAAGAATTCATATATTAGAGAAGTTGATGCCATTTTGGCAATTACAAAGATTGAATAGAAAATGGAACATGTTGTGCCCGATGACAAGCAGAAGCTCAAATGATTCAGTAGAATGAATAAGAGTGGTCTGAATTCAAAAATCAAGTTGGCTTATCGTATGTGGGATCTTTATGAATCACCCTCATTGCGTAGCACATCTCCAGCCATATGGGCAATAAAATCAACCAACTCTTTGGAAACACCTCGCTTCATAATTATTGATTTCAAAGTACCAACGCATCCGAAAACAGAGCACTGGATGTAACAAAATTCATAAATGCAGACATTAATAACATCCGAGTATTTGAACTCTGAAGTTTACTCATATGAGCGTTGGAACCTGGACTTTGATAAAAAAACTATTCTCTTCAGCTTACTATGCATATGAGGACTTTCAACATAGTAATTATGACAAAGATATGAGTGAACCTCTTATGGACCTTGAGGCATTTCAACAGAATCCCCTATTCATCATTGATTGTTCACATCAACCGAATGCTACAAAATCATCTACAGTGGATATCAAGCTGGAGTTCAAAACAAGAAAAACTAAATTTCCAGCCAACACCAGAGTCTATGCACTCATTATACACGACACCTTCTCGACTCACAATGCATTAGATGGCTCTGTTTGTGATTCATATTGAGTAAAACTTGAATCATATTCATTTTTTTTTACATTAATTAAATCTATATTGTATTCAATTATCAATTGTATATGTGTAATGGATCAATAAATACTCACATTTCTTAAAAAATATGTGTTATTCCAATCATAATTTATTTTCTACAAGGTCATCATCATTGTGGAATTTATATTTCTGCTTGATGTCATCCGGTAGAAATAGTAAAAGGGTGTGGAGAAATCCTTCCAAGTCCAATTCGATCATTTCTTCACAGAATTGCTGCAAGTTCAAGGCTCCTCCACCGAATTTGTCGCATATTTCAGCACCAGCATTGTACACATACATCTTTTTATTTCGTCTTCATCGAAGCAAACGTTCAAATCATAGTTTGTGGCATGGTGTGCATCTTGACTCATGGCATTCAAGTAGGAGTTCAATCTCTCGATGGCTGTATTGATGTCCACGGCTTCCGTCCAACATTGACTTGAGTAATGCATCCACATATTGAAAACTGAAACGAAAAAAAGAATTTTTAATATATTTCAATAATATTCAATGATTTTACCCACATAAAAAATTGATGCTCCAAATATATAACTTCTACACTGAATGTTATTTGTTCAGTGGAGAAATATCTATATTCAACATAAAATCACTATATCCTGACTATTAACATGTGAACAATATAATCATTCAATGAAGTTGGATTCTACTAGAGGTTGGATTATCAAACCATCTGATACTTGTGGACTCTGACCCAAATATGTTATTGTATATTTGAAATCTGAAGGCTTTATGCAACTGACACTGTCCGCATTGAATTCATCTGAAATACTTTCTGGCAACCATGATTTGAATAAAACATTATTATTATCACGTGATGCCATCAGAATAGATATCGGGTTATACAAATCGTCATACAAATTATGTCGAAAGCTTTACCGATGGGTAATGATGATATTGCTCTTTGTTCAAAAACTCCCACCCTCTGTTGAATTATTGTAGAATTGATCCTCTTCAAATCCACTTTTGCAAGAGACATAGTAGACTGTATGAAAAAATATAGATTATTTCACCTTATAAAAAAAACTCACCTAATTGAGAAATTTCTCGTACTCTGTAGTCACTCTAATGAATATATTCAACTTATGATTTCTCAACAGTGACTTCAAGCATTTCATAATGGACAAAATCCCCACTCTATATAAATATGTAGGTCACACTCCGTTTGGTTTCACCGACTCGACCTTGGGGTGCATGATGCGATTCACTCCATACTGAAACAACGTCAGAGTGGATTCGTGTGAAGATCACTTTGAAAATGTTTATTCGTTCACAGATCTCAACTCAATGTCAAGGTCATATAAGATCGAACGTGGGATGAACGATATGCCGTCTCCCCCGATGCTCAACGTCGTCTCAAGGTTACACACGGTCACGCACAACTATGTGCCTTCCATCCCCCTAATGTTATCCATCCACTCGACCTTGAGTTACCCTTCGAAGTCAGACTCACTTTGAGACAGCAGTCCCCTACCATGCTCCATCTCAAGGCCACTCCAAGGTTAACGATACACTCACACACATAGCTAAACCACCCTTCTCAAGGTCAGGGGCGTGCGTTCTACCCCACCCCATCTCAAGATCACTTCAAGGTTAACGATACACTTACACACATAACCAAACCCCCCTTCTCAAGGTCAGGGCGTGCGTTGGGGGGTCAAGGTCGTGGGAGGGAAATCCAGAACCGGCTTAAACCTCCTACTACGACTCGTGCTTGAACACTTGATTCTTATTTTTGGTTCAATTCACGTATGCGATATTTCTAGTTAATCCGACGTCGACAAGTGGGTGAAAATTGGATTACAAGATTAAATTTATTACAAATGTTCATCTCTGTGCTTCTTTAAATATAAATACAAGAACTCACACACCAAAAAAGTTTTTGTAAATTCATAATGGAGTAATAAACTGATTTACCTTCTGTGATAGCTGAGAGCTTTTAATAAAAAAAAAATGAAGGAAAGAAATTGCCAAAAAGTCATTAACCGTAAAATTCATCATATTTTTGTTATTTCAAAGTTTTGTTATTGGATGAAAAGTACCTATTTCTACGAAATCTCATATGAAGTTTTCAGAATTCTCGGAAAATCTTATATTACGTTGTGTTCCAGAACTCTGGTGGTAATAACAAATTTCTTGTTGCCAGTTGCCATAACGTCGGGAGCATGTGCAAGAGAAGGCAACTTCCTTATGCAGTTGCCAATAGGATATTTTTCTGAAAATTATCCTATGCACCTGATATGTAAAGGAAGAGTTGTCGTAATGCAGTGGGCACCATATGTCATGAGCAAATATTTCAAGCAATTTACATTTCACATATTTATACAGTCGCCTATGGTATTATGGAAAACTTCAAATCAGATTTGGAAGGGTTCAAGGACAATTCTCCTGAGATGTCTTTCGATGACTATGAATAGGAAAACTTTTTCGATTCATTTCAAAGTTCAGCATTTCTGAGAATTTCGCTATTGTTTTTTACGCACGTTTTTCAATAACTTCTGATTTAATGGATATATCGAAACTGGAAAAAATATTCATTAATAAATACTGAAGTGTAACAAATCATTCATTTGCGAAAATCAATCAGAGTTAAAAAATATAATAAATAATGGAATCATTTCATAGGCATGTCTTGAAAAACTCTCGTGATGAAATTACTTCCGAATTTTTTTCGATTGATATTTTCAAAATACATGAGGTAGCGTATTTTGAATTGTCATGCAGTTCTATAGAAAACTCATTGAAAACTATTGTGAAATGATAAGGTGGTACATCAATTTAATAAAAATGATAGAAATATGATTAAAAATTTCGAATTGTATCACGCAGATAGGATGAATGGATTTTGCAAGGAATTGAACAAGGCTAAGATAGTGAGTGAATAATATAAAAATCAATGAAAAGTGTCATTCAAATATTCTTCAAGATTATAGTAGACTTCATCACTCAATATATTTCTTGTTTTTCTCCTAAATAGACTAGGTGTTGTTGCTCCTTCAACACCCAGTGGAAGTTTACTGTGCATCTTTATACGATTATATGTGATTGAGTCATGTACCAAAGTTAACTGGGAATTGGAAGCCTCATTTGGTTCGTTTGGGAAGTTACAGCAAAGGGTTTGCAATTATTAGAGTTTTCGTTTTGACCAAATTATTCCTTCTTCTGATATACTTGAAGGAGTTATACCACATAAGTTTTCATTTTATATTCCACACAACAATTTTTCGTGAATTTGAATTTTTTTTTTTTGAATTTAGTTCGTAATTTGGAGTTTTGCTCGAAAAAACTGATTCTTCTAAACACTCCGTTTCCAAGAAATTATTTGTTTTTCTTCAATCCCAAAGTCCATATCTAATTTATCATTATATATGAACTTGAGAGTCTTACACGAGATTAGGTATATTGTCCTCATTTTTTTTCCATCAATCTCTGATATCATTCCGATGTTTTCATAAACATTTTCATTTCAAAATATATTCTCATTTTTCCACAAAATGTATTTATTGTATCTCCATTTACAACATTTAGTTTTCAATTTCAACTCATAATATTTAACACTGACTGTAAGCGATTTGAATATTATAAAACTGATTGGATGAAGGAAATCAAAATTTCGTATGATATTAGATATACATTATATCAAAAAATCTAATTCAATGAGTAATTCGATACATTTCAGATTTAAAAGTATTTGTTAATGAATACTGATCTACACTTTGGGTGGTACAACTATATCAAATATATTCGAGTGAGTTCTGCATCAATCAACAATCAATCAATATTTATTTCCATTTTTTCGACATAGTTTACATGTATTGGAATTGTCATTTAGTTAGTACAATTATATTAGTATATCTGAATGAAAAATTACACTTAAAAACAAGAAGAATGTATATATAAAAAAAATAACATGCATAGTATATACAGAAACCAACAATAGAATAATAAAAAATATTTAAAAAAAAACACTTTTGTCAAACATAATTATCACAAAGTCTAATTTTATATAAAGTCACCTATACTATAAAAAAATATTATCAATAACAAATTCTTTAACTCATGTTTAAATGAAGGAAATAAGTTAATAGTTCTTCCGGAAGATTGTTGAATATTTTGAGTCCAATATGATCAGGAGCACATATGTATTTTTTTTCGAGCTAAATTTACATGAAAATGGTGCTTGTTCCTTGTTTCATAACCATGAATATCAGAATTGCGTATAAAAGTTCCCTTATTTTTGAAAATATGGACAGGTTTCGAAAATGAAGGGGAATGGAAGTGTCAAGATACAAAATGTTTTGAAAAATGTTCTACACGATTATCTGTCAGAAATTCTTGCGATTCATCTCAAGATTCGTTTTTGTCCAATAAAGATATCTTTCGTACCTGGTGCATTGCCCCACAGGCAAATGCCATATCTGAATCTCGATTTAACTTGATTTGAATTCATATTCGCGAAGAAAGGAAAATGCTCTGATTCAATGAATCATTTCAGCATGGCATATTCTACTCTTTAATGGCCGACGAGCTTCAGGAAAACAATGTATCTTAATTGCCGAAAGATCAGAAAAGGGGCGAGAATGTCACATGCATCGTCTTAAATATCATCGTACTGTCAGATTCTTTGAGACAGTTCTTCGTCCCTAGCCGTAATGATTGTTCCATCACCCACGGTTAGATGTCGCTAAGATTTTCAATAGGGAAGTAAATTCAATCTCGAGCATAGAGCATATCAATAAGAAATATAACAGATATATCGTTACAGCTCATATTTCATATGTATGATTGTCTATGAGGGTTTGGAGGTTCTCTGAGGGTCTTCCTATAAACATGATTGATGTGGCAGCGAGTGTCAGTTGCAGTCGAGACTTTGAAAAGTCAACATGTCCATGCTGCTACCTGATCCCGACTGTTATGGAGTCCATCTGAACGGATTAAAGTATTTCATTGGCAGAGAAGCGATACCTTTGAACCAACTGATGGGTTGAAGGAACTTCTAATAAACAATAATTCGAATAATTTTATCGAACAAGACCTTTTCAACTACGAGTCGATTCTGATGCTCACCAATGCACACAAAAATTCTGATGGGAAAATTAACGCAAACAAGTCATACAAATATAAAAATAGATGAGGTATATGGACCTGTGTATGACGTCAGCGCTCCCGGTTGGTTTTTGAGATCCATGCCAATCCACTTCGAACGAGATGCATCGAAACAGGACTTCGTCCCCAGGACCCGAGATGACCCGAACGCCCACCGAAATATACCTGGAGTTGACTGGATGTTATAGAAGAGAAAACAGGCGTTTGAAATATGAAATATAAACACGTTATAAAATATTGAATAAGGATGAGGAGAGAACGCGTCGGTCAGGGTATACGAGACAACGATTCTTTGGTGTACAATAATAACCCGAGGCATTACGTCTATTGGGACGATCCCAACAAATTGGTGGGTCGTTTCAGACTTTTGATAGCCAGTCAGAGGGCTGGACATAATTATTCGCATCAAAACGAAATCGTCGCCATCATCAATGAACTCCGTGAAGCCGGTATAATAAAATAGTGACATGCGCATTAGGCTCATTCACATCATGAGTGTCGACAAATTAGGTCATCATTCGGGTGGTGGTGGAAGGCGTAAGAGGGAACTACCGCTCTCTACCACACACCCCCGAAGGTGATATCGACATGGATAACTTGAAAATATGTAATTTAAAAGATCCCACTTCGATAGTGATGCGGGTACCAACAAAATTAAATTGAACTTTCAACTACATCGCGACGTTGCCACGTCGGCTAAAAGGTCACTGAAATCCATGAACGATGCCATTCTGCAAACAAAGAGAACACTTTGTGAACACTATAAAGAAATTTCGAGTCGCGTGTCTGTACAAGACACGGCAACAGCGGACACCATCAAGAAAATGGCTGTAGATTCGGATAAAATTTATTTTTTGGAGGATGTAATGATGGAATTGTACGAGCCTCTGTTTGAAATTGAAAAAAAATAAATACAATGTATTCGTACGATATCGAACATTCTCGTTGAGGATGTCGAAAGCTCAAGTCGTTGCAAAAGTCCATAAACCGGCTGGAAAAAATCATCCCAGATGACCTACGGTAATTTAAGACTTGGACGATCTATGGCAAAAGGACTTTGAGGAATGAGAACGTTTGCTTCGCAAAATGGGATTTTCAAAGATTATGGATTTTTTCCAAATTTGGGCCTGAAATCCAAAACACCGACGAAATAACTAACACATTCATTGATATATTGGAGCATATGAAACGGTATCCGGAAAATCTGCAAACCGATCAAGATACGAATTTTTCCAATGCCAAATTTTGTTGGAATGGCGCAAAATCAATCAGTACAATAAGTTAATGGTGATGAAAGCCGCTATAGCCGAGCACGTAATCAGAACGTTAAAGTCCCAATTGTACAAATACTTCAGTTTGAACGGTACATACAAATGGGTAGACATACTGCCGGAAATCACGAGAAACTACAATGACATCGAACATACAACAATCAAATTTGAACCGAATGAGGTGAACAAACAGGACGAAAAGCGTATTCTACATTGAATTTATCGAGCAAATCGTTGGGAAAAATACGTCGAACCGCAAAAATTCAAAGTGGGAGACATTGTTCGCATTTTCAAGACAAAGCTTATTTTTCAAAAAGGTTATACGTGCAATTGGACGAAGGAATTATTCAAAATAGGCTATCCAAATACTTATATACTTGAAGATATATACCGTACGCCCATTGAGAGGGTTTTTTACGAACTAGAATTACAGGAAACCCCAAATTCCGACATCTATCTCGTGGAAAAAGTATTGAAAAGATGGTGAAAGAAAATGTACGTTGAATGGCTTGGTTTCGATAACACACCCAACAGTTAGATAGAGGATGATGCAATAGTTCAACGGCGGCGGTGACAAGCTGTGACGTGTCTGGCGTGGGTAGTTGTGTTGGGGAGAACGATATAAATTTATTCGGAGGCAACAAGGCGGCTCCAGTCAGCAGTCATCATCGTCTCCACTATGAGTCAAGACAGTGGTTATATGTTCGAGTAATATGTCAACCATCTACGCCAGCCCCATTCACCGCTGCACGAACATAATATCAGAATGATGGCATGTTGAAGAGTTACGAGATGGCACCACTACTTGCTGGAAATATCCTATGACTGGCTATGTGCTGAGAATTGAATTGTCACCTGCGAGAACTTTCGGCTCTGCCATAATTCCGTTGTACCAGTTCAAGAAGATATCGTTCAGTACCTACGAATAGAGCCTGTTCACAGAACAATTGAAAACGTTATTGGATTACTTCTTTTGTGCCCCCCTAGCCCGATATCCTCCCTATCAAAATGACGATGTGGAATTTCTGTGTGGAGACTATTGCGAAGTTACGCAAACAGTTTGGGAAGAATGCAAAAATGTGTATTTTATTCATTGTCTTCACACACACACCTTTGGAAGAAAGGTTAGAATCCCCCTTTCATTTAGATTTTGAGTTTATGTTTGAAAGTTAGAATCCCCACCTCATTTAAATATTTTGAGGTTATGTTTGAAAGTTAAGGCAGAATCCTCACCTTATTTAAATTTTGAGGTTATCTTCCCTCTGAATATGAGGTTATGCCACACAAAGAACGCTGATGTTCGAATGAGACTGAATGTCGTCATCGTTCTTTATAGAGGTTATGTTTCCTCAAACTGAAGTTAGGTCTCAACTTTGTTTGAGACTGGATGACGTCATCGTTTTTTGTCTTGTTCAGACAAGTCTGTGCTTGTCTAGAATTGGAGAAACCTTCAAAAATATGTGGTAGGTGGCAGTATTTTTCAAACTTTTGAATACGCACCCCTTCAATAATAACTTTGAACCCCCCCGGACCGTAATCAAACTATGTCAGTGATTGTTTCCCATTGTCTTGAGTTTGATAAATTGATGTTTAGGATTATGCGCAATTTGTGGAATGTGGTTTTGAAGTTATCCGAAAATATTTATTTTAAAAAACCCGGGATATTTTGGCCATGTTTTTTGCATCAAGATTGATTGAACAAAATGTATCCTACTTATAGCGATGGCAAAAAGGGGCCCAGTTGCCAAATTAAAATCAATAATGAAATGGACCTCACAGCCGCCCCTCTGATTCAAATGATTGCCCAAACAGGTTATCAAAGTTGTGAACTCATCAAAGATAGAGCTTTGCAATCTCGACTTTCAGAATCATTTTGGGACATATTTCTCCATCCTCCTTCTCACCAAAGATCAGGTGGGGTATTACAAAGAGTTCTGGAACTGAAAGCTGTTGTGTTCACAAGATGCTGATTGAATATACAAATCATTTTCGGCCCCGTTGAACTTTCTCAGCATTTTCGTGATCCAACTTCGAATATTTCAAAAGAAATGGGAAGAAGAAAACATCCAACGGAAAGAGATAAAATCAAAAACTTGCAAAAGTTTGGACAACGTCTTTCAAAAAATGATTTTGAGCTTTTCTTGCGTTCCCAAAAAGTTGGTAGTAGCTAATTTCCCCCCAGCACGTACAAGAGTTTGCATAATTTGAAAGAACTTGATTATTCAGAGGCAATGGACATAATTAAAATATACTTTTGGATAGTCATTGCAACTTCGACTTTCCATTTTTATCGATATTTTCATTGGAACAATAATATTAATTCATATAATATATAAAAAACTATAATTTGAATCTTTGTAGAAAGGATTTCCGAATTGCAGTAAATTTTGGCCAATGAAAAAAAAAACTCTTTTCTATTTAGTCGACTTTCAAAATGTTTTTCATTTCAAGACAGTTAAAAAGGAAAACACAATTTGTAAATACGATTTTAAAAAAATTTAAAGGGGGCTTACAAGGTGAGGTTAAGAAGAACGAATAATCAATTTTTGGATTAAAATTTTAAAATATACCCAAGAAACACTTTTTAAAATTTTTATAATAAAAATTAAACAATTTGAATATTTTTAAAATTAGTTAAACAATTTTTTGGGAAAACCACAGGTTAAAGATTGAAAAAAATGGGCAGGAATTAGCAGGTTTTATATGTAAAAAAATTATGGGAGTTTTTAAATCTATAAGACAAAATTTTGGGAAAAATCAAAAATATAAAATTTAAAAAGAACGTTTCAAAAATAATTGTAAAATGATTTGAATTTATATTATGTTCAGCTAATGCACAACTGTTTTTTTTTATTTTACAATCACTCTTATGAGATGCTATGCGGCCTGTTAAGTTCCTACTAGTCTGACGATATATATTTTATCACAGGGTGAGCCTTCTACCAGTAAACAAGGAAAATACATTTCTTTTACTCAACATAACAAACAGACATTACATTTCGTTTTATTGATTCTTTTCGATTCTTCGGCGAAAATTTCAAAATTTGAATGATGAACAACTTTCAATAATAACACGTACCTACGTGGATTCCTTGGATAAAATACTACTAAACTGTGATAAAATATATATCGGTCAGACTAGTAGGAACTTAACAGGCCGCAGAGCATCTCATAAGAGTGATTGTAAAATAAAAAAAAACAGTTGTGCATTAGCTGAACATAAATAAATTCAAATCATTTTAGTAATTTCAACAACCCTTCCATTTAGCAGTAGAGAATAACGACCTAAAAAAAAAAATTTCCCAGAAATGGTTTACATAAAAAAAGAACCCAATAGTAAGAATAAACGATCTGATATTTCCAACCTAAGGGCATTTACAAATTTTTTGAAACTTGATTCTAAACTGAAGTTTTGTTTTCTTAGTATTTTGATTTTTTTTTCATTTATCAATTTTTTTTCTTATGATTGGTACTATTCCTTTGTTCTGTGGATCACATTGTTTCTCCAATGACATTTTGACTTTGAATATGACATAAATTCATGTCATGCAACCTGTCATCCACCATTTTTTTTTCAGTCATGTTTAACCATGTGGTAATTTGTCCGCAAATTTTTAAAATTTTTTAAATAAATTTTTAAAAAAATATGGCTTTTTTCAATTGTTTTAATTTTTATATATATTACTAGTAGTGTTTCATAGTGAATGATTTTAAAGCTAATAAAAATGTGTTTTCCTGTCTTCAATTTTAACTTATCTAATAAAATTTTATTTAATTTTTTAACTAATTCCTTGGTAAAAATTGTTTTCCCGCTTTTTTTCAAAAGCTGTCTTGATAATAAATTTTAAAAATTTTTTGAAAACTGACTTAAATAAGAAAGATTTTTTTTTTTCTTGGCATTAAATTTGAAAAATGCAACTAAGGGAAATCCTTTCTACAAATTTTTCAAATTATATTTTTTCAACAGTCCAGTCACGAGCTCCCCTTTTTTATATATTAATATATATGTATATATATAATATATATATATATATATATATATAAAACAAAACAATCACATAATCTGGAAATTTTATTTTTGATTTTATCGGACTCCTTGATTTTGAACGGTTTTGCCTGAACTTTTGAGGGAAAATGTGGATCCGGAAACCTCATAAATCGCCTTTATTTCCCTCAAAAGGATATTTTTTTCACCCGCTGAATACCGTACGTTTTATCGCATGGGTAGTCGCTCGTATCAAATGTTTCCAAATTTTCCGCAATTGATTCGGTATAGACACCATCGCATTTAATTCCGTATATGAGAGAATCTGATAATTTATTTTTCCAACATCAATTTAATTAGAAAATTTCGACTACTGATTGAATTTTTCGCCCCATATCTACCCTTCCATTTGTTGACCATTTCAACCCTTTCCCGAATGTTTTCCCCTCGCCTTTCCAAAAAAAAATATTTTGCGAGTGATTTTTTGCAATATTAAGACGGTTTCCAAGGCTTGTTTTCAATTCTTATAATGTGCGACATAGTTTTTCTTATTGTATAGGGTGTTCATCACTTTTTGAAAGTACGATGTTCCGCACAAAGTGGAAAATCTTTGTGTTCATTAATTCCTTCGAGGTACTCAAATCAACTTCGAGAATATAGCCGATATCGGAAGTATCCGACACCTCCAGAACATTCAAACTCCCGAAATCTTCGATCCACTTGAACGCTCCAGAGGGCAAATACTCCCTTATAGCCCATCCATAGATGTTGTTTCCATCTAAGTATAATAAATATTTGGAGGGTTGTTGAGGGTCATACCTCTCCCTCATTTAATTATTATTAGCTTGAGAAAATCGGTTACAACACTGGCTATACCGCCTCGAATACCTTTTTCGATAAACAAAAGCATGTCGACGTCGTCAATACACAACTTACACTTTGTATACTCCAACATACATGACCATGAATAGCCAGGCATGGTATAGTACCAAGCGGGGTCGAGCCCATAAGTGGCGTGACCCAATTGCCGGAATTTATCAAAAACGTCGCATAACAGTAAAATCTAAGTTTTCATGCACAAGTCAGAGTAGTTGCCCAGTGTCGTCAAATCGAACGATTGCCAAACCTTTTGGGAATGTTGGTATTCATGCTCGGAGATATTGCGATATCTCCGCTCAGCTGATTGTGGAATTTGATGATATCTGGCAACACTGTCATTTCCAAGGAATCCACAAAGTCGTAGGTAAGTGTTATTATTGAAAGTTGTTCATCATTCAAATTTTGAAATTTGCGCCGAAGAATCGAAAAGAATCAATAAAACGAAATGTAATGTCTGTTTGTTATGTTGAGTAAAAGAAATGTATTTTCCTTGTTTACTGGTAAAAGGCTCACCCGCCTCGTTTTGCGATATCTCTAATGATAAAATGGCTGTCGTACCCACTCAGATTATGGAAAACAATAGGAACCACAAAGGATCTTTTATAGTTGAGGTTACATGGGGTTTGATGTGCCCAACCCCTAAATTCACCCGTGAAATGGTTATGGTCGACAACAATCATTTGATATTTTTGGAAAGATTTTTCGCAAATATGAAATGTGGAATCCGTACAAATGGGATTGACAGACATGCGATTGACTTCAACTGTTCTGCAAACCATTCCATCGAATCCAAACCTCGATGGCTATCGTAATATGAGAGACTGTCATCATAATTGCATTTAAAATATAAGACTTCGCTCTAAGGGATATGTTTTTGGTATTTTGATGTTTTGGACCATTTCTTTATGAATATTATCTGTGAACTCGACATGGTCATATTCCTGAAAAAATTTTGTAGTGATTGGCTTTTTGACAGTCAACACTATGACTGTCTGATTTCTCCTGACTACGAACATAATTCAAACATCTATCACAAATATATTTCTTGATTTTTTCTTTACTGATTTGTGAGCCAACCAATCGGGAAAGATCTTTTTTCCAACAATAATGGAATTCAATGTCTGTCTGTTCGTCGTCATCGTCAATTTCCGGCGGTACCTCGTAATCATTTGATTTTACAGAGTATTTATTTTCAATCATGAGTAGGTTGACATGTCGGGCCAATTTACCTTCATAAGTCTTGTTGGTGCAGTCGTGAAGAATGTATCTCCATCGTCATCATTATTCGCACGATTTAACCACCTCCAAGATATAAACGTTAACTGAAATACCATTGAGTTTTTGAAATTTTGAAATTTGGCCAAGAGTGACGGGATATTCGAATCCTTCCATATTCAGTACGGTCCACCAATGAGGGTATTTTGATGTACGCTGTGCATCTTTTTCAACGAAATACAGGGCGGAAACCTCTGCCCATTCAAAACATCCGTGGTTGGTATTACGCACATTGATACAAGCATGTTTTTAGCAACGGCTTGTAGGAAGTAGAGGAACCCCCTTCGCCCAAACCTGATTGATTGATATTAACTTCTGAATTCGTGATTTTTTGTCGAGCCCATTCTGCCGAATGAGTAATTTTATCAACATGTTGCCAAATCGGCGTTTGAAAGGGCAGAAGGCGTCTCTGAAAAATTGATTGGTATCTCCATGTGCTAAATTTATCATAACTCCTGTATGAACTCGCGCGAAAGTTTTTAAAGGAAAACAAATTAAGTACCTACTTACTTACAAAAAATCATACTTTCTATAGAGATGTAGAGCTTCCGCAGCGCACCCCGTCTACTTGATAACTCTTACATCGCCCGATTCCATAATAGAAATTGGCAAGATAGAATAGCGATATTGCGCGACGTTGCTCGTCTTCGCAAGAGGAGAGTCTCGTACATGTTGCTAACTAAAAAAACCTTCAAAAACTTCTGCCTCTTGAATTGTAACAATTTCATCAGGGATGTGTATTGAATCAAAAACTGAATATCCTGGATCATTTATTTTCAGTCCCAAAGTGTTTTGTATGTAAAAAATTATATCACTAGGGAATTTTGTGTCGATATATTGAGTTTAGGTGTTGAAGTATGTTTTGAGCTAACAACTGTTCATATTTTTAGACACAAAATCTTTATGAATGAAATATTTAAGCGCTACATGACCCAAAAGTGATTGAATTGGTATATCGAGTTGGCGATTTTCCATACAACCAAAGCCTAGCAGTTTCATTGGAGAGGTAGAACTTTTGAAGGTTTTCTTTCAAGTTGTAAACTTGTGCGAGACATCCCCGATGGTGCCGGTCGGGAACCGACGGGTGACGTGATTTTAGTTTTGACTTGTCATTAGAGCATCGCGTGCGCCGTCAGTCATCTGTTACGCGCTTCTATTGTTAACGTTCTTGCTGCGGTATATTTTGTGTATGTTTGATTAGTTCATTACGTTAAAGTCTCAAAAAGGGATTAAAATCAAGAAAAAACCTAGTAGTGCAGCATATAAAAGAAAGTCTGAGAAAAAACAAGAAAAATGTCAAAATTTAATCAAGAATACAAAAAATATTGATACCATTCTTTTCGAAACTGAAGTGTGATGATTCGGAATCTTCTAACGCAATTGACAGTGGATCCGCTACGAACCCTTGTCAATGCCAGATTTCTACTAGTACACTGAACGATCACAAGTTTTGTCTGTGTCCACACTGCCTATTCTATCAGTAGTAGAAGTTGTGAAGCAGTCGCAAGGAAGGCTGGTTATACTTGATTTGTTTGAAATTATGAACAGAGTGTTATACTTGACTGTGACCCCGTCAAGTGGGATATCAATAACGCAACCCAAGACAATTTCGCGAAACAAAAATGCAGACGATAAAATAAAAAAAATGTGATTGGATAAATAATTGTTTTTAGAGCCAACGTTTAATAAATAATTCTATTCATAGCATGATTGTTTTCATATGTTGAATATCAAATCATACGTACATAATGATGATGAAAAACATTCATCTGCAAATTGTTTACGATATTGTAACGAAATTACTATTTTCCCGCTATATTTATCAGCCAAAAGCTCCCTGTAAGGAATTAAACCCCGCTTGAAAGTAATAATAGGTCTAGAACTACCATTCAGGTTCGTGATAAATCCGTGAATCACCCCTAACACGATAAATAGGCTAAACACCCTCCCGTAACTCACGCCAATACCGCGAGCGTGGTTGTGGAGAACGAATGATTGAAAAAAAGCAATCGTACGTCGCCCGCCCCAATCTGGAGTAAGCACTTGAATCGAACGAAACTCGAGAATAAAGTTTCACAAAGGATGGCATTCATTCACGTACGAGCCAACAGTCCGATCGCCACCCAACACAGCTGAGTCTAGACAGAGCGCGCGCACCGAGCTGACGTCACAGCCGTCGCCACCGAGAACATGACACTGTCTCCGAGCAGCCGTTGACGTCACGAGGAAGGGAGGCCGATATTCTAGACGTTGGATCAAATCCCTCGAGAGAGCAGTCAGTCTTTCCCGAAGCAGCGAAACCAGCCAACGCCGGAGAGGTTCCGCCAGAAGGACGAGAGTACAGTGGAGGCGCACGCACCGAGCTGACGTCCAGCAGCAGTCGCCACCGAGAACATGACACTGTGTCCGAGCAGCCGTTGACGTCACGAAGGGGGGGTGGACGATATTCTGGGTAATTATTCTGTGAAGGTATAATTTGATCGCAAACGACAAAGTCCACAAACGGCGCGCATATAGTCGATCAGGAGGATTCGGAAAAGAGGGAGAAGCCGGCCGTAGTTCCAGTTTGAAATATTTCAAAGATTGAGTAGCTTGCCCAGCCAGCAGAAGCAGCCACGCGGCCGACTAGTATCAGAGTGTGAGCCAAAGACCGAAGCAGTCCACGACCGTCCCGGCCTTGCCGAAGCAGTGAGATCGGAGTTTGGAAACATGTTGTATCAGGTAAAGACATCAGGAAATGTTTGTAGGTACCGCAGATGCGATGTGCGCATGATCGTAAGAGGCCACATTCATTTCAATACTGTGTTGGTAATTTCGCATACGAGTCCGTAATACCCACCCCCACCGCAGAGTTTTTGGTTGTTAAGTTTACCCCGCTTGCTTGGAAACACCCTCCTTGCTTTCTTTTTTATATAGTGCTTGCCATGTATTTTATTTGTTGTGATAACTTGAGGCCCGTCAGCCGCCCTACTGTATTTCATTATTTTCAATATACCTGTTTATCCTGTTCCTAGTATTCCTCATTTACTATCTTGAGTAGAATTTAACATCTAGTGCGCAGTCGCCACCCAGGTCCGAAACCAGTTAAAGGCAATTAAAGCCTGCCTTGCTGGCCCTGTTACAGTGTCACGACGATATTGACCCCTGGAGTGTCTTTCACTGAGACTGCCTGGAGCACAAGTGGCCTTTTCCACTATAAAGCTAAAGGTGGCGCCCGAGGAAAACCGATATCAGTGAAAGCGCCAGGTTTGATAATAGGGAAGAAACCCTTGACAAATTGGCGCCCGAGCAGGACCGTTTTTATAGTATACCGAGACCGTCATTTTGACAGATGTCAACTTCGACTCAAAAGAGAGTCAATATGCCGAGGACCCCTCGTTTAGTAGGTTTCGGGGTGTAGAACCGATTACCGTCATCCGTTTCCTTTTTAGGTTAACCATTCACGAGATACGTGGGTGAAGAGAGAGAAAACAGGCTCGTACGACAAAGACAGTTGGAAATCCGTGAAGCTAGTTCCGCAGAGTGTATAGGGGAAACCGAAATCCGTTGAAGGCTACCGACCTGTCATCTTGGGCAGATTGTCACCTGGCTCAGAAGAGCCGGGGGTCTGTGCGATACCTCAACGAATTATCGAGTGCGAGCGCTCCCGCCATCCGTTCGTCAATAGGAGGTACGGTGCCCAAGATACGAGCAGCCAAGGAGTTGAGTTCCGACTGTGAGCCGAGTAAGACGTGCAAGCCAAGGAGTTGAGTTTCGACTGTGAACCAAAGTAAGAGTGCAAGCTGAAAGTGGAGTACCGACTGCGAACCAAGTAAGACGTAAAACGAGGAAGTGGAGTTTCGACTGTAAGCATCGGCAAGACGTACGAGTTCCAAGTATTCGCCGAAGATGCCGACAGGACTAGGAAGCCCCATCGCCGTGCCAGTGACCACCACAGACCCCGCCGGATGCCCCCTACCGCTGAGTCCAGGGTACAGAAGTGACTAACGACACCCGTCGGATGGGTGTGATCAACTACGGAAAGAGGAGCTACACCGATTCGCTAGATTCCGCTTGATCCAACCGGCACCGTCGACGAGAAGCGAAGGAGGATCATAAAATTTCTCCGGAGAAGGACGAGCAGCATCACCCGCACCGACCGTCATCAACCTGTTTCCGTTCCCCACGACGACCACGACAATCGTCACTCGCCGCCCGTATTACTCCACCATTACAGTGACGAGCACTGAAACCCGATCACGAGCAACGTGCTCACAGGGACCCCAGTGGGAGCACAGGCCGCCCAGCCGCCTACTACAGTGTAGGGATGGCACCATTGAGAGTAAAGGACTGGAGAGTGACCTTCAATGGGACCAACGACCCGCCGCCTTCCCTCAAAGATTGGAGGAGATCCGAGAGTCCCAAGGCATCACCGCAGACCGCCTCCTGCAAGCTATGCCAGAGTTACTGGAAGGGATGCCGGCCCTCTGGTTCAGAAACAACCGGGCATGCTGGCCGAAATGGGAAGGCTTTTGCACCGCCTTTCAGGACTTCTTCTTCCCCGTTAACTACCGAATTGACCTGGAGGCGGCTATCAGCAGGAGGACACACAACCTGAGAGAGAGTATGACAGCCTACATCACGGACCTGCAGACCATGATTCGCCGCCATGGTGGAATTTCGCCTGATCAGGAGTTAAACTGGCTGTACCGCAACCTACACCCAGAGTTCCGACGTGAAATAAGAAGGACGGACTTCAACAATGTCCAGAATTCCGCCAAAGCTGCCAGAGAGTACGAGCTTTGCGAGCCGAGATTGAGCAAGCTCAGAGTACGACTCCAATGCCGCTTTTGCACCCTACCAGACCCCATCAGCCCCACCAGTGGTCAGTAGGCAAGCCCAACTAGCCACACCGCCCCCTAGGAGCCCAGTAATCCAGCCAGTTATGAGCCAAGGCAGCCCAGTTATCCGCCGCCCCATCGGAGGAAACCGAGAGTGTTGGCAATGCGGGCAGACAGGGCATTTTAGGAGCCAATGCCAATCAGCCCCAAGGATATTCTGCTCCCGATGCAAGCGAGACGGAGTATTGTCTCGTGATTGCCCATGCCCACGGCCGGAAAACCAAAACCACGACTGGAGGTACGTGCAGCCCCGCTCCCATGACGCTCATTCCACCGCCATCATCGCTACCACCGACCACCGACCGCATCTTTCCGTCAAGATTCCCGGTGGCACCGCTGAAGCGATGATTGACACAGGTGCCGTAATCTCCTATGTCGGCGACAGGATAGCCAGGCAGTGGAATCTGCTAGGAGTACCGAAAACCAACTGCTACGAGTTCCGCCCGACTGGCCAATGGAGAACAGTTACCGTCCCCACAACGTATCACGTGGAGATCCGAGTTGGAGAACACCGCTTTGAGGAGTCTTTGACACCTGAGTGGACTGTCATCCGATATGGTCCTAGGAATGGACATATTGAGGAAAAGGCAGTTTGGACTCGACCTAGGAAGTGGCCAAATCTTGGTAAGAACCAACCCATTGTAAGGGAAGCTCGGCCCGTACCATGCTTTCCAATTGAGTTATTGAGCCAAGACCGGCCCTGACACTTTCCAGAGAGGAAGAGGACCACTTGCAAGACTTCCTACAGGACGAGGTACGCCCATTCGAGGACATTCATGGGGTAACGCCGCTGGTAGAACATAGGATCCGTCTCCTAAATCCAGAGCCGATAAAGCAGCGATACCGACCCCAGAATCCCAGGATGCAGGAAGTTTTCAATCCCAAAGCTGACAGAATGCCACAGGAGAACATCATAGAACCCTCCGAAAGCCCGTGGAGCTCGCCAGTAGTCATCGTCCGAAAGAAAGATGACGAGCCGAGGCTTTGCAGCGACTTCCAGAAAGTCGATTCCGTCTCCATGAAGGATGCGTACCCGTTGCCGTTCATCAACACCTTCTGGACCGATCAAGCCGCCCTCGAAGACAAGGACAAGCAGCCGTCACCCCAGCAGCTCCGGAACCCCCTCTGACTGTATACCTACCCGTCAATAAGGATCTGCTGGCGCTGTGGTCAACCAGGGCACACACGCACCGTGTGCCAACGGAAACAGCCCCTCCTGTTTTGCTCCCGATGTGGCTTGAAGGATGTCCTCTCTCGGGAATGCCACTGTTCCGACTCAGCCGCCCAGAGGAGACCAGCCCAGAGGAGACCAGCCCAGAGGAGACCAGCCCAGAGGAGACCAGCCCAGAGGAGACCAGCCCAGAGGAGACCAGCCCGAAGGAGATCAGCACCCATGTCCATGTTGATGTCGTATCCTGACCCGCATGTCCCCGATGCGGAAGTTCAGCACCCATATTGATGTCGTATCCTGACCCGCATATCCCCGATGCGGATGTTCAGCACCCATGTTGATGTCGTATCCTGACCCGCATATCCCCGATGCGGATGTTCAGCACCCATGTTGATGTCGTATCCTGACCCGCATATCCCCGATGCGGGATGTTCAGCACCTACTTTATGCCGTAGGCAGACCTGTAGGATCAGGATGCGGATGCCAGCATCCAATCCAGGAAGGTTTTTTTTTTTACTTCATTATTGTGGTATGACTATTTTTTTTTCTCTCTAATTTTTTTTTAACTGGTAATGTTTTCTTGTTGTACACAGTAGTCCTGTTTGTTGCTCTCCGGCAACCAGGCAAGAGTTTATTTTGTTTTTCATTGGGAATTGTTTGAGGTCCACATTTAAGTTTATTTTATTCCGTAATTTATGTATCAGGTGGACCTACCCCGAATAAAGGGTTCGACTATTAGGGGGGGTAGGCACCTGGCGGGCTATACTGTTATATTCCGAATGGACCTGTTTTTTTTTTTTGTTAGAACATAAGGTTGCCAGCCGTCTAAGTTTTGAGAATGTTCACAGCAAAACGAGTTAGTTTTCAGGTCCCTCTGACCATGCGAATATGCTTAAAAAAGAAAAAGTTTTTCTTTTCCCCGAAGTAGGAAGGGTGGTAACGAAGCTACTATTTTCCGCTATTTATCAGCCAAAAGCTCCCTGTAAGGAATTAAACCCCGCTTGAAAGTAATAATAGGTCTAGAACTACCATTCAGGTTCGTGATAAATCCGTGAATCACCCCTAACACGATAAATAGGCTAAACACCCTCCGTAACTCACGCCAATACCGCGAGCGTGGTGTGGAGAACGAATGATTGAAACAAAGCAATCGTACGTCACCCGCCCCAATCTGGAGTAAGCACTTGAATCGAACGCAAAACTCGAGAATAAAAGTTTCCCACAAGGATGGCATTCATTCACGTACGAGCCAACAGTCCGATCGCCACCCAACACAGCTGAGTCTAGACAGAGACGCGCGACCGAGCTGACGTCACAGCCGTCGCCACCGAGAACATGACACTGTGTCCGAGCAGCCGTTGACGTCACGAAGGAGGGGTGGACGATATTCTGGGTAATTATTCTGTGAAGGTATAATTTGTATCGCAAACGACAAAGTCCACAAAACGGCGCGCGCATATAAGTCGATCAGGAGGGATTCGGAAAAGAGGGAGAAGCCGGCCGTAGTTCCAGTTCGAAATATTTCAAAGATTGAGTAGCTTGCCCAGCCCAGCAGAAGCAGCCACGCGGCCGACTAGTATCCAGAGTGTGAGCCAAAGATCGAAGCAGTCCACGACCGTCCCGGGCCTTGCCGAAGCAGTGAGATCGGAGTTTGGTAAATATGTTGTATCAGGTAAAAGACATCAGGAAAAGTACCGCAGATGCGATGTGCGCATGATCGTAAGAGGCACACATTCATTTCAATACTGTGTTGGTAATTTCTGCATACGAGTCCGTACAATACCCACCCCCCACCGCAGAGCTTTTGGTTGTTAAGTTTACCCCGCTTGCTTGAAAACACCCTCCTTGCTTTCTCTTTATATAGTGCTTGCCATGTATTTTATTTGTTGTGATAACTTGAGGCCGCCGTCAGCCGCCCTCACTGTATTTCATTATTTTCAATATACCTGTTTATCCTGTTCCTAGTATTCTTTCATTTACTATCTTGAGTAGAATTTAAACATCTAGTGCGCAGTCGCCACCCAGGTCCGAAACCCAGTTAAAGGCAATTAAAGCCTGCCTTGCTGGCCCTGTTACAGTGTCACGACGATATTGACCCCTGGAGTGTCTTTCTTCACTGAGACTGCCCGGAGCACAAGTGGCCTTTTCCACTATAAAGCTAAAGGTGGCGCCCGAGGAAAACCGAGAACAGTGAAAAGCGCCAAGGTTTGATAATAGGGGAAGAAACCCCTTGACAATATTCACAATTAACTACAGATCAGAGACCATGAATTCCCACATTCTATCCCTCTTGCTTTCTTCACGCTCATTACATTTTCCATTCACGCTCACCTGTTAAGGGTACACGTGTCCTAGCCTACCTGATTATTTTGCAAAATAAATGGCTGTCAGAGGGGAGTCTATGAGGGCGCTCTCGACATTTAATGCGTCTCTGCGGAACGTCGATTTCAAATCTTTCCAAATTACTCTACTTTTTGAATTTTTTTTAGCAGCCAACCCCCGACCCTCCGCCCCTAAATTTCCAATGAAATTACAAAAGTTTTCCAGTGACCCAAATTTGTTTTAAATTTTCTAATATTTCAATGGAAATATTCGCGGAAACTTTGATACCCTTATTACATAGTCAAATACTATATTTCAAGAGTTTTAGCCAAGTTTCGCGTTCCATTGGGTTGGATTTTTGTTTAAGAAGTTGTATTCAACAATCATCTCATCACTGAGAGCAGCAATTTGCTCAGAATTCATGGTTATTTGAAAAATCATATAGAACACAAAAAACGAGAAAAACTAATGCTTTTACAAACCAAATACAGATATCCCACTCTCTCTCTCTCCCTCTCTCACCTTTTTTATGAAATCGAATACAGCAGCCCTAGTTGTTGTAGTCGTCGTGGTGGATGGTCTAAGTTGTTTTTTTTGTGAACTCTAAAACAGAAGCCTTCGTCGTGGTGGTGTTGGATGATGGATGGTCTTAGTTGTATATGAATCCGAAGACAAGTGTCTTCGTCGTGGATGGCTTCACGATAATTGAATAATCTCGAGGCAAGTTATAGGAACAATGATGCTATTTGAAATTAATTATATCTATTATTTGTAGCGCAGAATGAATAAACTGCTGAATGTTACTTCTAAGATGAGCAGGTGTGCTTCTTTCCAATGTATTCGAATGATGAAAATAAATCAGTTCACATAGAGACACCACGCTGTATGTTTGCTCCATTTACCAAAACAAAACATTTGTTTTTTAAAAGTTAATTTCCAGTTCCAAATACTCAATTGGCGCAGTCGTGGTAGGATTTGTCAAACGATTCGACGAAAATCGCGAAATCGGTCTGTATCAACAGTTTATTGACAAACTCTGAAAACGTGTGTTTGGAGCCGAAAGACTCGAAAAAAACCAAGTGTTGGACGAGGACTACATGCAATTCAACACATTCGAAGCCCAAATCGCCGAAGTTTCGAAAAACTGGTGGAGAACCACATCGTCGAAGCCAGCATAGTCATGAACAGTCAAGAGACGAAGAAAAGCATCGCCCAAATCTTATTGGCAGTATCTTAAGGAACCAACAGAAGAAAGAAAAAGATTAAAGCAATCACACTACTGTAAGAGAAACATTCCTTTCTATCCATTTCTATTTCGAATTTTAATTGTAAATTCCATTCCTACAAAGGAATATATATTCATAAAATAGAAATAAAATAGATAATCATAGATTCATGACAGAAATCGATATAGAAAATTTGTCAAGTTTGTTTGAATCAATTTCTACTGAAACATAGTTGAAACAATGGCTGAACTTGTAAATTATCAACCCCTCAGACTATATGTCGATACTATTCCAAATTTTGATGGAAATCCCCAAACTTTGAGTGTTTCTATTACAAATTGTGAAAGTTTGATGATTCAATTTAGTGATCCAAATATGATTCTCTCAATCGATTCATTTTACGAGCAATCATGGGAGAATTAGTAGGTAGGGCTTTAGCTCTTATTGGTTCGATAATTGAATTAAATAAATGGAATGATAAAAGCTGCATTATACTCAAGTTTTGGTGATCAGAGAAATTTCGACTGTTTAGTGCAATATCTAATTATTTTGCGTCCCCATAAAAATGAAACCCCACATTATTTTGGCATGCGGTGTCAAAATGCACGAAGTTTGATTATAACAAAATTAAATTCTTTACCCTTATCAGCAGAAGAGAAAGTAGTCAACTCAAAAATTATAACGATTTGGCATTAAAAACGTTATTAGAGGCATACCCAATCAAATTCAGAAAAATATTCGTTTAAGAGATTAGATTCTCTTGAAGAAGCTATGTCACTTTTGATAGAAGAAGAAAATTTTCTTTACAGCCAAAATCAACACCTACTAAATTCAAAAATGAATTCTATATTTCCAAAGACATTTACAACCACAGTTTCAGCAACAAAATTCGACACCACATTTTCAAAATCAACAAATGAGACCCTTCAACTTTTCTCAAAATAATTACCCCTAACCATTCATACAAAATCAACAAAGACCATTTGTGCAACAACCACATAATGGCAACCAAATAATGATTTCCACTCAAGACATCCTTTTTCAACAAACACGAATCAAATAGTTCAAAATCAACAACAGTTTCCTAATCAAAATAGAAATTTTCAAAATATTCAGAAACCATATAAACCAGAACCAATAAATATTTCATCCAGTAACACAAGGATACAACCAAAGAAAAAATTCACTAGTACCGAATTATTTACACAAAATATAAACGAATTGGAAAATCCATACAAAAATCAAAATTCTTAAAATCATTATGAACAAGATTCTTATTATACAGAACAAGATGTTGGATACCAATATAAAGCAAATTATTCTGAATTTGAAAACCAAATTATGAAAATAATATTAACTCTGAACAAGAACCAGAAATGCCGTCTTCTTCAGAAAATTATACAAATGTAAATTTTCTCCAGGACAGTTCTCAAGACAATCCCATATAATAAATCTCAATCTTTCTATAGCAAATCTTCCATATATATTTATCCTGGAATTAAAAGCCAATTTTCCTATTGATACAGGTAGTACTCGTGGTTTGATTATTCCAGAATTAGCTTATACATTTTATAAAAATTTCATGACAAACGAAGACTTCAATATCCAAACTGCCCATAATATCATGATAAAATTATAGTATTTCCAATTTTTAAAAATTTAAATGTACAGGGAAAACATAAATTTTACCTTTTCAGATTCAGTCAAAAATATGATGATTGATTGGTATAGATTTACTCGGACAACTTCAAGCCTCCATAAATGTTAATGAAAAAAACGATATCAACTCCTTTTGTTAAAATTCCTATAATTTATGAAACCGAAAAAAATACAAAACAAGAGAAAAATGTTATTAATAATCATACATTGATAATTCCGCTAGAACAGAACAAGTTATTGAAAAACAGGTTAATCAAAAACAAGGTATAGGATTATAGGAATATTCGAATATTTAGTTGAATCCCCAAAAGCCTTAGTAAACAATGAAAATTATTTTGCAATCACTACCATTAGGAATTCTTATTCAAAAATTTTTAATACCATACAAGATAGAAATTATAAATATTCAAATTTTTTTAAAGAAAAAATGGAAACTAATGAGATCGAAATACATGGACCCTGTTCAAAAATCAAATATGAAAAATCTTAGATTGAATCACTGTAATCAAGAAAAAAACAAGCAATACAAAATTTATGTTTCGAATATATATTTTTTATAATGAAAAAATTCCATTGACGTTCACGAATAAAATTCAACACAAAATTAACTCAACCGACGAATCCCTTATATATACTTAAAACATATCGATATCCAGAAATACACAAAAATGAAGTGAAAGACCAGATTCAAAAAATGTTGAATCAAGGCATAATTCAAAATTCAAATTCTCCATGGCCAAGTCCCATATGGATGTTCCAAAAAAATGGGAAAAAAAATGGCGTGTAGTAATTGACCACCGGAAAATGAATGAAAAGACAATTAATGAATGAATGAATGAAATATCCCCTTCCAAATATTACAGAAACTTTAGATAAACTCGGAAAAAGTCAATACTTTAGTACTCTTGATTTAGCTAATTGATTTCATCAAATCGAGATGAATCCGGATGATATTCAAAAGACAGCATCATCTATACAGAACGGACATTATGAATTCAAAAAAATGCCTTTTGGACTGAAAAATGCCTCCTCCACTTCCCAACGGTTCATGGATAATATACTTAAAGGCCTACAAAACGAAATTTGCTTGGTATATCTAGATGATATTGTTATTTTCAGCACATCACTTCAAGAACACATCGAAAAATTAAAACAAGTATTTGAACGACTAAGAAATGCGAATTCTAAAGTTTGACTTGATAATCCGAATTTTTAAGAAAATAAGTAGCATACTGAGACATATTATAAACCTGAGGAGTAAAACCGAATCCTGATAAAATTAAGCTTTCAGAATGTTCCTATTCCAAAAACTCAAAAAGAAATAAAGAGTTTCTTAGAATTATTGGGATATCTTATGGAAAATGCATACGAGACTTTGCAAAAATTACTAAACCAATGATACTTTGTTTGAAAAAAAATGCTAAAGTGAATCATACTCAAGAATTTATTTCTACCTTTCATATTTGTGAAAAATTATCGATTATTGCCCCAATTCTTCAATATCCAGATTTTTCCGAACCTTTCGTTTCAACAACTGATGCCTCAAATGTCGCACTGGGATCAGTTCTTTCTCAAGGTCCAATAGGTTCAGACAAATCTATTGCTTTTGCTGTACGAACCCTGAATGAATCAGAACAAAAATTCAGCATCATAGAAAAAGAATAACTTGCTATAGTATGGGCATGTAAATACTTCAGACTATATTTATTTGGCAAAAAATTCAGTATATTTACAGATCATAGACGTTTGGTTATTTGATTAAAAAGAACCTAACTCAAAATTATTGAGATGGCGTCTCAAATTAGAAGAATTTGATTATGATATAATTTATAAAAAAGATTCATTGAATCTGAATGCCGATGCATTATCACGAGTAAAAATGAATGCTTCAAATGCTTTGGAAAATGAATCAGTTATTAATAATCCAGGTGAAATGAATCAAGAAATATTATAATGATTACGAAATCTTGCTGAAAATCCTCTTCAAGATGAACTTCAACTTCCTACAAGTAAACAAACCCCGAAAGAAAAAAAGAAAAATTCAAAGAATAATATTATTTCTGATAGTATAATGAACCTGCAGATGAACCCATAAAAAAATCTGATGAACCAATCGATAATGAAAGTTCTAGTGAATCGAATGAATCGACACAACATATTACTAACAATGAGACTACGAATGATGGAATCAAAATTTATGATGAAATAATAAATAATAAAGTTAGTCAAATAATAGTTTTTTCACATCCATATAATAAATTGGAAGTAAGCCATGAAACTTATGAAAATCATAAAATATGAGAAAGTAAAAATTCCTATTTCAAAAATGTATGATAAAATACTGTTTTTCAATTCCTGAAAGAATATACCATTTCAAAGAAACTCTACTGTATATATTCTGATAACGAATTTTTATATCAATTTTTAATAAAGTCTATTTGAAAAATTTTAAGGCCAATATCAGATGTACTAAATTAGTGAAAACCGTAACAGATGAAGAAGAACAAATAATGTTAACAAAAAACTGTCATGAAGGAAAAACAAATCATAGAGGAATGAATGAAACTTTAGAATCCTTGAAACGAAATTATTATTGGAAAGATATGAAAACCACCATAACTGAATTTATTAATTCATGTGAAACTTATACTCGAGAAAACTCCCTTATACTCCATTAGTATTGACAGAAACAGCCTCAAAACCATTCCAAATTGTACATATTGATTTATTCTTTTACAACCAAAAAATATATTTAGCAATTGTAGATTCTTTCACGAAGTTTGCTCAAGCATACGAAATAACTGGAGAAACTGCAATACATATTAGTTCAGCTCTTAATAAATATTTTGCCTCATTTGGAACACTGAAAAATTAATAATTGACAATGGAACGGAATACAATAATGAAAAAGTTGAAGAAATCCCGAATTTACATACAGAAATAAGAATGTATTTCACTACCCCTACCAAATAGCATTGCTGAAAGATTTCATTCAAGTATTATTGAACATCTTAGAATTCTAGAAGAAATGTACCCCAATCAAAACGAAAACCTTATGAACTACGCTATTATTGGATATAATAATTCCGTACATAGTGCAACTACGTATACTCAATTCACAGAAAAATATTTCTATCAATATTCAATTGAGAATGTTTCCCTTTTCAATACGTATACTCCTTTAGAATTAACAGTTGGACATACTCACTCGAGAAATCCTAATGAAATATTCTTACCAAATGCATTTTTTACCGACTATGCAGAACATCATAAGAAAAAACTTATCATGTCTATAGAAATGTTCATGATGTTTTACAAGAAGAAAAGAAGAAAGTTATAAGAAAACTAATATACAAGGTGATACAAACTCTGAATTTAAATAAGGTCAAACAGTGTTTAAACAAAACCCACAAAAACGTAATAAAAAAAGTAATAAATTCATAGGCCCTTATGAGATAAATATTAGAAAGAAACAAAGTTGAAATAACTAATGAAAAGAATAAAAATTAGAAAGACATTATTCACATTAAAGAACTAAGGAAACCCCTCTTCTTGCAGGCTTATCAGCTGCACCAACGGAAAATTAATCCAACCAAGATTTTACCACCTTGAAGACAACCCTGGTCTCCTACCTTTCGAAACTGGAAATGCCCAAAATAGGATTGACCACTGGTCATTTATCCAGATATTTGACATTAATCATATTATCAAAGAATTTCATGTACTTCAAAAACAATTTATACATTGAAAGACACTTTTATATTGAATACTACTCAAATCCAACTATAAAAAATATTCTTAACTCATACGAATTTATTGAAACAATTGAACGAAAAATATATTCTCAAATTAATCAACTGAACCCTTCAAATGATAAAACAATAAAATGTGGTTTAATTGATGGATTAGGATCCATTATCAAATCCCTAACAGGAAATTCAGACCAAAATGACGCTGAAAAATATGATAAAGCTATCATACATTATCTGAAAATCAATCGAAATTAAAAACCATTGTGAAAGATCAAATCACCCTTCTTCAAAATTATTGAAAGATTTCAAAATACTCAAGAACTATGGCACATAATGAGATTTCAATGCAAAATCGTATTACTGAGATTGAAAAAATTCTACAAGCTATAAAAATGGAAATTTCAAAACATGAATATTTTCTCATTCAACTAATGATTTCTCAGATGACCACAGCTTTTCAAGTAATTTACGATATTTTAGGAAGAATCGAAATCTCAATTACTTTTTCGAAACTAAATACCTTTCATAATACCATTGCCGAACCAAATTAAATTTGCAAGAATTGAAAATAACTGTTAGTCAATTAACAAATAATAATGAGATACCATTCGAACCAAAAGTTGAAAATATTTTTCTTTTTGAAAAAATAATGGAAATTAAAAATTATAGTAAAGAAATATAGAAATACCAATTGTGGAAAATGAAAGATATAATTAATTCCACCTATATTCCTTACCAATACCTACAGAAGAATCCTTCAAAATCATTACCCAATCAAAATACCTTATCCTTATGAAGAAAATAATGTTTCTCGAAACGAAATGTTAGAGATTACTTCTGAAGAATATATTTGCCATGAGACCAATCCCATGAAACTACGAGAACAAGGACTTCCCTTGAAATTCAACTGTTGAAACTCGTCAGGAACATTACGAATTGTCAGCAGATCCCAGTCAAGATCAAAAACGTCAAAATCCAAAAAATTTATAAAAATAATTGGATTATTTCAACACCTAAAAATATTGTGGCAATCCAAAAATGTGGTACGAATGAAGACAATATTTTACTTCACGGGACAATTGTTTTAGAACTCCATTCAAAATGTGAAGTGATAATTGAAGACATTATCTTTCGAAGTTATCATGACTTCAATGAAAGATTCAAATTTGTTGAACTTCCGAATTTAAAAATAAGAAAATACCCAAATATTGACCCTTAAATTAAGTTTAAACCTTCGAAAATTGATTCTATTAATCTAGGCGATCTAAAAAATGTTCAAAGTGCTTTAGAAATACAAAACCAAAAAGTTTACTCTATTTCAGATTTTCCAGTACTTACTCATAGAATAAGTGTTTGGACTGTAATAATCTATATATTAATTATCGTATCCGTACTATATGCCTTGTATCTGTGTACTTTAGAAAATATTTGAAAAATCATCGGAGGAACCATTGAACTCTCAAGGAACCTCGATGATCCAAAATCCTGTGCTCACCCCACGATTTTCTCTCTAGAGATGGAGGAGTTATAAGAACAATAATGCTATTTGAGATGAATTATATCTATTTTTTGTAGCGCAGAATGAATAAACTGCTGAATGTTACTTTTAAGATAAGCAGGTGTGCTTCTTTCCAATGTATTCGAATGATGAAAATAAATCAGTTCACATAGAGACACCAAGCTGTATGTTTGCTCCGTTTCCCAAAACTTGTGTTTTTTAAGTCAATTCCCGGTTCCGAATACTTAACTGGCATGAACTCGTCGATTTTCGGCTGTAAGTTACGATAGTGCCTTCGCAGCCTTTGGTTCGGAAAGCACTACTCGTTGTTTGAAACCAATTTTGTGTTAAATAACTCTTTTTCAACGTTCACCTTTTTCGCACAATTAAAGATTTACTTTACTCGATGCTTTCAATGAAAATTTAAAATGGAGGTTACAAGTGCCAAAAATGGAATGATCAAAATACATGTCTCAGATAATTTATAACATAAACAAAGAATAAAACTATTATAGTTCTTTCGTGGATTTTCGGTTCACAAGATAATTCTCGGTGTGAGCTTATTCTGCAAAAGATAAATCTCGGTAGGAGCTTGGTCTGCAATTTCTCCAGTCGCTATGAAGTCTAGGCGGCAGGGCCGGACTCAGGAACTGGGTGGCAGGCCGGACTCAGGAACGTAACTCCTCCCTCCTTAAGATGAAGACTGGGATAGGTCTGGATGGCCAGGCTTCATGTCCTCCATATGGATTGGTTGTTGGCATCGCTTTGAACGGTAATACTGCCATGGAGTATATGGGTAGCAATTTTTGTAGTAAAATGCTACTCCAAAGGAAATAATAATGCATAAAAGAATGCAAATGAGGATAATAATCCATACAAGTAAAGAGCTAACTTGTGGCTCATTAGGAAGTTGGAACTGATGGTGAGATTGTATTATTGAGGTAAGATGTTTGATTTCATCTAGGTTCATCTTTTAAATAGAAATTGGGGTGGATATCAAAAGTAATTGAGAAAAAGTCAAAGAGGGCAATTGGATAATTTTTGTTGGTGATAATTCGGCAGGTCCATGTTGGAATTTTTCGCCGCCATTGATGATAAAATAACATTTCTCAGGTATGGGAAATGATATAACTTCCAGGCTGGATCTCGTGGTGGTTTTCCATGGTACAGCTCTCAGTGATGATGAAGTTGGTTGCAGTAGAAAACAGGATTGTTTCTGGTGTCAATTGGTTTGCCAATATTTTTTCAAAGTGCACATCATACATAGAACAATTAGCAGGTTCATTCTCGATAATGATGTTCAAAACGCAAATTTCTCCTTTTTGTAGGTTGTTCTTGCAGTAGAAGGTGTTCTCGTTTTCTTCACAGGGTTCTTCTTCATACTGGTAAAGTTCTTCACTCTCATTGAGGATTAGGTAAGGTTTTGAGGGTAATACAATTTTGTTTTGGATAGGTATGGGGTGAATAAAATAGGTTTTAAGAGAAATAGGTTTCAATATTGGAATATGGATAAGAAAAATTATTTTCTCTTCAGTAAATACTGTTTGTATTCCTAAGTATTATAATCATAATTTGATTTTACCTGACAACTGATTTTGAGAATAAAGAATATTCATTTTGTTGATAATTGAATGTAAATTAATCATAGAGAGAAAAGTAGAGAGAACCTTATTAATATTTGCAAAAGTAATAGCATTAATAATTTGGTCTAGTTGACTTTAAAAAGTTATTAGAGAGTCAGATGTAAAGCATTGATTTCATTAACTTGATTTTGAAATGTTTTTATCAGTTGAAAACTTGTTAATACATTGAATTCAATTTGGTAAAGGGTTTATTTGTTTCTAGCATCATTTCTTTGCTAAGAAAGTTATTTATTCAGTTCATCTCGAATTAATTGATCATTTTTATCCAAATATTGGAGCATTGAATTCATTATTTCACCGTCTTCATGGTCTGAAGTACCAAAAAGCCATTTATGTATTTTTCCACCTACGTTTTTAAGTCCTCTTTTTTGGATGACATGTGGTTGTATAATTTGTAATAAATGGTCAACTTGTAACAACAATGTTTGTGCCTGTTGAATGAGTTAATTTGATTGAGTGCTCAGTGCATTTTTCTTACTGAGAAACTCAATTTGAAATTGTAATTTATTTCTAATATCAACTAATTTATTTCTAATATCAACTAATTTATAATATTCATATAACTTATAAAAGTATTTCTACTAGTGATTATTCTAGTTAGTTTCATTTCTATAGGCACTATAGGATTGGTTAACTTGTAATGGATCCATTTATTGGATTCATTAATAATAGAAGGGATGGAAGTGGGAGAGATAATTTCATCTGAAAAATAAAAAAAATTAAATTAATATTTTTTACGTTTCTTTATATTATGTTTGGAATATTCTGGAGTTTCAGTCCTGATTTTATTTTGTGTTTGGGCCACAGGTTGAATATTAGTGAAACGAGGAGCCAATTTGTCACGAGTTTATTCCTTGTGATAAGCTGTATCATTTGTTGTTAAAATGGGGGGTTCGTGTCGGTTTTTATTGATTTTCTCAACTTCTCTAGTTTTTCTATTTATTTCTTCATTGATTTGTTCAAATTTTTTATTCATTGTTTCTCTGTAATTTTGAACATACTTCGATATTATGTCTTTTCCAGATATGTCAAATGGATCTTTTGGAGAGAGATGTCCATAAATTATTTCAAATGGTGTGTATCCAGTAGAAGAATGAATACAATTATTATAATGTAATATTGAGTATTTCATTCAATTTTGTAGAGATTGAGATGGATTTTGTCTTATCCGAGTTCTAACGTGTTCAATTATGGTTGGGTAGAACCTTTCAATATAACTATTCGAATTTGGATTTTTGGGTGTGGAAAAATGAATATTTATTTTATGTAATTTACAAAATTCTTTTAAGTTCTGATTCTCAAACTCAGATCCTCCATCACATACCAGTGTGTGTGGTATTCCATAGTGTGAAATAAAAGTTAAAAGTCCGTCAAGTATATTGATTCCGTTCATTCCTGGTATAGGGTATGCTTGTGCAAATTTTGAAAATGTATCAATTACTGTTAAGAATTTTTCTTTCGATATAGAAAGAGCATCTATGTGAATTCTTTCAAAAGGTTTGGTTTCTATAGGAATGGGTTGAAACTCAAATTCATTAGGTTGTCGTTCATACCTAGATTTCTGGCAAATATTACAATTTTTAATTTTTTTTTTTTTTTCACATCTATCCATATTGTTGGCCTAATCAATAATGATTCATTTTAAGTAATTGTAGAGTTGTGATTCCATACTGAATAAATTTGTAAATATGATAATTAATTTTGTTGATTTGTTCATTTTCTTTTTCTATATCTTTAGGTATATTTGAACATATAAGTATATAAGTATTTTTGAATTTATTCTTAATATTTTATCTTGAGTTATTTAAAAAAAATAGTTTTTATGTTGTTAGGTGAACTGATCGGGTTACCATACAGGTGAATAAAACTCCATGCCTCTTTCCGTGAGATCTTTTAACGGTCACCTCAATGGGCCCAAAATAATCTACACCAGTTTTGATGAACGGTCTGATATCTGACTCAAGTCTGCAAACTGGCAATTGACCCATAATTGGAACAACTTCTATTTTTGCAAACTTGACAATTTGCCCAACAACTTCTAACTGCTTGTCGAATTCTGATAATACAATACTTCTGTCGAAGATTGTTAACAACAATTTCTTGGCCGTGGTGGTTGACAAGTTCATGATGATATTTGATTATAAGTCTGGTTATTTCAATTCAATATGATAGGTTTTTTCATATAATCACATAGAGGTGCATTGTTTATCCTTCCTCCATGTTTCAATAATCCATCTGTCTCGTCGTAAAAACAATCAAGAGCGTTTTTTTTTTTTTTTTTTATATGTTCTGGTTCCCACGAAAAGGGATATCCTGTAATGTTCAGAGAACATCGTGGGAACCTAGGGAAAGAAGGTAGGAGTTGGTGTTCTTCTTAAATTTCTGAAGGTTGTATGCCTCGGGGAACACCTCCCTAGGCAATGAGTTCCAAAGCCTCGCTGTTCGTTGGATGAACGAGTCTTTGGAAAGTGATGTTCTGCAGGTTTCCAAAGTGACCACGAAGGGGTGTGATGACTGAACTTGACGGGTTAATCTCGAAGAGACTGCCAAAGCAGGAACGATTGTTGATATTTCAGAAGAGCATCGCCCATGAAAATATCTATAAAATAGAGACAAATCGCCAACTTTTCTACGGTGTTCCAGACAAGTGAGCGAGTTTGTAAGCGAGGCATCACCGACGAGACGAATTGCCCTTTTTTGGACAGAATCCAATAGCCTCAGGATATGTTTAGGTGCCGCACTCCAAATATGGGAACAGTATTCCAGGACAGGTCGGATCTGTGCCTTATAGATCATAAGCAGCTGACTGGGGGGTGAAATAGCTCTTGGCACGAAACAGAAAACCAAGTTTTGGGATGCACTTTTGGCAATGGACCTCACGTGATTTTCCCAGGAAGGTTATTGCTGATAGTAATACCAAGCATAGATATGGATGGCTTCAGTGGTATGGTTACTCCTGACAAAGTTATGTTAGGCAAAGTGAGATCGGCTTTTCTAGAGAAAAGACATGCTTGTGTTTTGTTTGCATTGAATTCTACCAAGTTATTAGATCCCCATTCGAGAATTGTTGCCAAGTCCATATTTATATTATTAACATTTCTTCCTCGTTCATTTCTGGTTTCACGGGCTGATATAGGGGCCCTGGAGAGAAAGCGGTATGGAGGGTACTATCATCGGCAAAGCTGTGTACTGGACATGAAGTTGCTTTCAACAGGTCGTTGATGTGAAGTAGAAATAGTGTTGGTGCGAGAATGGATCCTTGCGGAACACCAGCATTTATGAGTAGAGTGTCAGATGAAACTCCATCGACCACTACATGGAAGACCTGTTTGAGAGAAAACTAGCAAGCAGAGAACACAGCTGAGGGGCAAGCCATAAGACGGAAGCTTGGCGAGGAGTCCTGGTGCCAAACTCGATCGAACGCCTTGGAGATATCTAATGCCACAGCTAAAGTTTCTCCATGCTTTCAATAGATAGCTGCCATATATGGAGACGTAAGCGAGCAGGTCACCAGTTGATCTCTGATGGCGGAAGCCATATTGCCTATCGTTGACAATTCCTGAGTCTTCCAGATATTTCATGAGCTCGATGTTGATGGCTTTTTCCATGACCTTTGAAATAATAGATAGCAGTGCGATAGGTCTGTAGTTGCTAGGTAGGACCTTTTGCCTTTTTTAGGACTGGCTGTACTCTTGCAATTTTCAATTGGACGGAAATACCCCAAATTGTAAGAGTGGTTGAACAACTTGCAAAGAACAGGTGTTAGTTCGGGGCACATTTCTTGAGAACAATCGGCGGGATTCCGTCAGATCCACAGGCTTTGTTGGTGTTGAGACCCAGCAAAATCTTTCTGATAGTACGTTGGCGAAAGGTGATCTCGGGCATGTGACTGTCAATAGGTGTAATGTTCGGGGGTTGTTTTCCCGATGAATCCAGAGTGGAATTTCCAGCAAATAGGTGCGCAAAGATATTGGCTTTTTCCTGGGCAGTCGTTGCGAGTGGTCCATCTTCTTTGGTTAGGGGAGGAAATGAGCTGGAAGTGAAATTTCTTCCCACAGCTTTGGCGAAAGACCAAAATGAACGGGATCCGTTAGGACATTCAGCAAGTTTTGATCTTATTTTGGCTTTGTGGGCATCTTTTGAGCTTTCTATTGTCTCTTTACATATGCCTCTAGCCTCGACATATGCCTCTAGCCTCGACATATGCTGCTCTGGTCTCAGGGCCCGGATTTTTTAGCCATCGATGGTATGCTGCCTGTTTGGAAGCCACAGCTCTAGAGCAGTTTCTGTTAAACCAGGTCTTATCGGATGATGTTCTTCTTTCGGTATTCGGTATGTAAGTTTGCATCCCCAACATGATGATTTCATAAATTGTCTCAGCACATCGTGTTGGATCTACTGAAGAGAAACAAACTCTCTTCCATGGAAACGCTGAGAAAAACATACGAAGACCTTCCCAGTCGGCCGAATTGTAATGCCACATGAGACGGGGTGGTATTGTGCAGCTCGATGGTAAATGGAAAGAGCATGTTGTGGAGATGAGGGTGTGGTCAGAGTTTCCAAGTGGGGCACAAACTTCTATTCTATACGGGTCAGGATTGGTGGTGAGGAAAAGATCTAGTGTATTGGCAGACTGGTTGTTGACATCAGGGATGCGGGTTGGTAGCTCGACCAGTTGTTCTAGGCCATGAGTGATGGCGAAAGGCCTCAGGCTTGACGACTGCATCATCTGTTTTGTTAGAGAATTTGAGCCAGGCAGCGTTATGTACATTAAAATCTCCCATGATTATGGTTTCAGCTGTTGGATGGTTCTCCTGAATGTAGTCCAGTTTGAGTGATAAAACTCAAAGAGGTCGTTATATGAAGGTTCATTAGGTGATAGATAAAAGGCAGCAGAGGAACTTAGTCAGTTTGGTATCAGATAGCTTGAACCACATCACATCAAAGTCTTTCGGTTCCAAACTCTCTTCACGCTGGCATGAAAGGTTAGCCTTGGCGTAAAGGCAAACTCCACCTTTGAACCTGAATCGAGAATGGAGTTCGTAACCAGGACAAAGCATATGGACCTTGTTGGTGGACGAGTTTACTTGTGTTTCTGTTAGAGCCAGAATATCCGGTTTTTCCGTCTGTAGGTGATGGTGGACGTCATTGATGTTCTTGTTGAGTCCGCGGATGTTGAAAAAATTAATTTTAATGTTGAGTCCCTCGAGTACCTCTCGCCCGGAAATCGAATGGAGGTATTTTACTTCCGGAGTGTTTTACTCTAGGAGACTTCATCATTATTACTATTGTTCATCATTATTACTATTACCTGAAAATAAAGAAGGAATTGGGGAAAAGGAAAGAGGGAGACCGGAAAGTATCGACCGAACACTGAAACATGGAATGGTCCATTTCACAGCACACAAAGTCGATATGGTGGTATTTCACCGGGCGATGAGACCATCTTCCACCTACGGTTATCCTTTTAGTCGCCTCTTACGACAGGCAGGATTTACCATGGGGCTATTCTAAAGCCGACCCCATACGATTTATTTGAAGATTTCAGTTCTCTTTTTGATTTTAAAGTGCAAATTTCTTCAGGATACGATTCCAATTGTACCTTCTTCAGCAAGAAAATTTCAGATTTTTCCAGTTTAGAAGGATCAAGTTCACCACTTCTTCTGTTTTTCCTACAATTTTCAATGAATCTGAAAATCCATTCTGTCGACCGTAATAACTTCTGCCATTTGTTGAAGTTTTTCAGATTTGGTATATCGGCTTCTGTTTCAATTTGAACACAAATGTAGTTTTTACGAATTTCAAATTCATTCATTCATTGCCAATTGTAGAAGTTTCCTCTTGAGGCCATTGATCGGATGCTTGCCACAAAAATTTGGGACCATTAATCCATCTACTAGAGCTTGAGAAGTCAGTCTGACCATAGCTTTTTGTTGCTTCATCAGCGACATTATCTCGTGAATTCACATATCTCCATTCAAGAACGTTGGTAAGTTCTTGGATATCACCAAGACGTTGTGCCACAAACATCTTGAATCGCCTTGCTTCAGAACGAATCTTGCTTCAGAACGAATCCAAGACGGTTTTGGAATCGGTCCAATAAAACGTATTAGAGATATTTAGTTCCATAGATTTTTTTAGGCTCGCGCCTAGTCGTGCTCCTATCAAACTGCCTGTAGGTCTAGGCGTGGTATTGATAAG
Source organism: Gonioctena quinquepunctata (assembly GCA_018342105.1). Classification (NCBI taxonomy): domain Eukaryota; kingdom Metazoa; phylum Arthropoda; class Insecta; order Coleoptera; family Chrysomelidae; genus Gonioctena; species Gonioctena quinquepunctata. The sequence goes on from JAFIRS010005069.1 coordinate 44,190, forward strand.
GGTTTGAGGGGTGATACACGAGTTTTCGCATTTAAAAAGCTTACTTTGACATTTTTATTCTGTTGCCATTGTAAATACGCTATACTGGCATATGCGTTTTCGGATGCATCAGTGAAAATATGTAGGTGAAGGTTACTCGAATGTCTATCCATCGGACAGTATTGTCGGGAAAGTTTGAATTGAATAATATTTCTTAGATCATCAATCCATTTTGTCCATTTCATATACAGGGTTTCAGGAATTTCATCATTCCAGTCTATTCTACTTCGCCATATATCTTGAAGTAGTATTTTTCCCTGAATTATGAAATTTGCAAGATCAAAAACCGACATCACTTCTTTTAAAACGTCTCTTTTTTTCGATTGTCTTTTATTTCCTAATATATCCTTATCTACTTCATGGAAGTTGGTTTTAAAAGTGATCCTACCATACGTTCAGATGATAATTCGGAATGATTGTCAATTCTTTATTTACAATCTGCCAAAATATTTTCATCCAAATGTCTTAGTAAACGTGAATCATTAGCAACCCAATTACAAATCATAAAACCTCCTTTATTATGTTCAAAACATACATCACGTATCAATGATGTTGCCTATTCTTCAGTATCCGCTCCACCCAAGTAATCATCCATATAGTGAGAATCGATTATTGCTTTAGCAGCATCTGGATACTGATGGCTGAAGAAACGGGCATTTCTGTTTTCAGCTTCTCGTGCCAGGCATGGACCACAAGTCGATCCGAAGAAAACTACATTGATTTCGTAGACATCTGGTTCCATTTTCCTTTCCATACCCCTGTATAATATTCTTTGGGACATTCGATCTTCCTTTCTCACCTTCACCTGTAAAAACATTTCTTCAATATCAGCTAGGAACGCATATTTTTTCGTCGGGAAATTGGGAAGAATTGTTTGCAACGAGTTATATAAGTCAGGTCCTGTCAATAAACAATCAGTTAGGCTTACCTGATAAGATTTTGCTGATGCATCGGAAACTACTCTCAATTTTGCAGGTTTATTCGGATTGGTAACTCCAAAGTGAGGGAGGTACCAAATCTTCGTGGAAGGAATATGGATATATTCTGGAGAAATTTTCGAAATATAACCTTTTTCTTCCATGTCCTGTATTTTCCTCACGTAATTTTCAGCAAACGATTTGTCTTTGTCCATTCTTCTTTCGGTGGCTAGCAGTCTCCTCAAAGCATTTTGTTACTTTCGGGAAGAAACACATCATCAACTTTCCAAAGAAGCCCTTTTCATACCTATCTCCCATATCTTCATTGTAGTATCAAGAATTTGTTCAGCACGACGATCTTCCTTAGACATTGACTTATCCAATTCATTGCATGTTTCGATTTTCCAGTGTTATTTCACAAGATCATGTAAAATGTCGAGGTCGTCCTTCACCTTATGATCAGTGAAACAAACAAACCGTCCTTGAACACTTCCATTATTCACTTTGGAATTCCCATGGATGACCCAACCGAGAGCTGGCAGCAGGACCATGCCACGTCCCAGAAATATTTTTTTTACTCATGAGCCAGTTGACCTGTCCAATCAATAATTTAGTTTGCGCGTCAATCAAAGATGTGAAGCGGTTATCAATGTATGGATAATGTTCATTGATTTCCTGAATATTGATGGTTTGGCTGGGTGAAGATAGACCTTTGATAGTTCTGACATGGCGTAAAAAGAAATTCGAATTTGGATCCGATTTTGATGAAATTTTGAAACTTACAACTCTAGAATCGTTTTGTTCTTCGAATTGATTATTTGTCCATTGTAAATGAAGAGATTGTCGTGGTCCAGTTAATTTCAAGTCATTGGCCAACTCTTCATCAATCAAACTTACGGTAGAGGCATCATCAAGAAGGGCAAATGTTTCAACTGATTGTTTACCTTTCGAAATTACTACCGGCAAAATCTTAAGTAGAACTTTTCTGTCTGTTAATATGTGGCAATTAGTTTCAACATTATCATTTCTTGGAATAACAGTTTCTTGATCAATGACATGATGTAACATTTTATTGTGGGGTTTTGGACAATCATCAATCGAACATGTTTTCTGTTTTCTACACTCCTTTATAGTGTGGAAAAAGACAAGAAAAACATATTCTGTTCGATTTCACAAATTTCCATCTGTCATCTATCGAGAGATATTTGAATTTTGGACAAATACTCAAGTGGTGAATTTCATTTTTACAACTTATGCAAGTTTCACTAAAGCTTTTAGTCGTAAGAGTAACGTCTTCATTTTTCGATTTATTTTTCGAAAAAATGTTCATCAGGAATTCGAGGTATCAAAAGATGACTGGCAGCATTTGCCTTTTTATCTAGCCATGAAGAGAATTCGACCAATTTATGCTAAATTTTTTTATCAGAAATGTATTCGACCCAGCTTAATTTTTGTGAAGTTAGCAATTTATTTATTAGCTCTTGTAGAAGTATAGGATTTTTGCAAATGATCTTCTTCCAATGCTTCAATGGTAGCGACAAGATTTTTCACTTCTTCTGAAAATGCAACCAACATTTCCAACTTGTCTTCTTTGATAATAGAAAATGTTCTCACCCTGTCTAATAAGAGTGATATATATATTCCGGACGACCGAAACGACTTTCTAAAAGGCTGATAACTTTGTCATGTTCTGTGGTAATATCAATAAGGATTGCGTTACCTTTCTTGCGTTATCTTTGAGGCATTTTTGAAGTCGACATTGATTCTCCTCGTTTGTATAACCGCAAATGGATGTCGAATTTTTATAGTGATTTATAAAATTTGGCCATTTTGTGGGATCTCCACTGAAAATGGACAAATCTTTCGGAACACCCTATCTAGTAAAAAAGGTTCTAATGTCATGATCTGTCATTTGACGTTGTCGAGAACGAACGTTTCCATTTTGTATGGAATGTTTTTCGAAACTTTAAGAATGAAAGTTACTAACACTACTTAATTTATGATCAAATACCTTGGGTATTGTAGATTTGTTTATACCTTCAACGTCGGTTTGCCTAGCCCACGGGAGTTCTCCCGTCATCCATCTTTGGACATCTGGACCGTCACTCACCACTGACTCTTTGTACCGATGTGACCCAGTTTCATCCTGATCCGTGTCGGATGATTCCGTTGCCATCTGTGCTAATCTCATCGCGAGTTGAAGATCTAAAATTTCTAGTTGTCTCTTCAAAACTTCTTGTTCCAGTTCTTTCTTCTTTATTTCTACACCCATCTCGATTTCTTTTCGTTTTCTTGATGACAAATAACTTCTTTGCTTCCATATCTAGATTGACCATGTTCTGAGTTATTCTTTTTGTTGTTGACATTCAAAGATTCTCTGGCAGATGGCTTGTCTTCTAAATTATTGGCTATCATCGATCTCTTGAGAGAAACATCCTCTTGCTTATGATCAGATCTTCTCGTGTCTCCTGCGGCTTGCATAGCTTTTTCGGCAAGTCTTCCACTCTTCCGTATTCTTGACATTACTGTTTGTACCAAAGTGCTGTTCTCTAAAGGCGATGAAGGACCATATGATTTGGCTTTACCTGAAAGAATGCTCATTTTATGGAAATATATGGTCTCGAAGAACGAAAATGAAATCATAGTTTCCTGTCCAAGCTATTTGAGAGAAAGTAGTAGCTAACAGGATAGTTGATTATTTGGAAGCAAACAAACTCTTATGAGATAATCAAAATGGATTCAGAAAAAGCCATTCTATCGAAACAGAAACTTACCATTTTCTCAATTTCTTTTATGCATAAATTGACGCTAATAACCTTGTTATCAGTCTGTTGTTTTATCTTCGAAGGATTTTGACACGGTATCTTCGTATTTCGTAACCCATAAGACAGCTGCACTTGGTTTTCTAGGAAATATTTCAACTTGGTTGAGATCATATATGGAAAACCGTTATATGACTGTCAAATATAATACTGTAACGTCGAGTGAACAAAATGTTGAAATGGGTGTACCACAAGGTTCGGTTTTGGGTCCATTATTATTTGTGCTATTTGTTAATGACTTACCCGAACACATAAAAGACTGCCACTTAACTATGTGTGCTGATGACACTACATCACAGTTACAAGTTTTAATATCGACAATTTACTTGTTAAGGTTACCAAAATCATTGATACTTTTGCATCTTGGTGTGACCGAAGCAGACTCATTCTGAACCCTAAGAAGTCAGTATCTATGATTTTTTTCAATAGGAAAAATAATATACCAAAAGAAATAGTCTTCAGTAAGGAAATAGTTATGTGACAAGAAGTAAAGTTTCTGGGAACTCTATTAGACGAACGTCTGAATTTTGATCAGCATATCAATAGTGTTTGCAATAAACTCAATTCAGCATTCTTTGCAATCAAACAAATTGAATCCTGTAACAAAAGTTCATCAAGCGAATATTTTGCCATAAGCATTTTCCATTTATATCACTCAACATAAGGGCCTGGGGCACGGTACAGAAATTAAATAGAGTTTTTGTGGGCCAAAAGCGTATTTTGAGACTCATCTTCGACATGGACTGTCGAGATAGTTGCACCCGGGTTTTATAAGAGAAAAACTGTTAACTATTCCATGTATTTATATTTTAAATGTGTTAAATTTTCAAGAAATAACCTCGAGTCCTTCGACACGATTGCTTCAACACATACATATAGTACAAGATTCGGAGGACAGCTGCGGATGCCAAAACATAAAACTTCTAAATACAAAAGCTTACAATGCTTTGTCTCTCTACAACAAATTGCCGAATGAGATGATAAATTCTCAAAGTTACAACATTTTTTGTAATAGAGTTGAATATTTATTGATTGACAAGTGCTACTATACTTTGCAAGAGTATTTAAATGATACTTCTTAATTATTTATTCAATTTTATGTACTTCATTCATAATTCTGTATGTGAAGCTGTGATTTTTTTCATGGTTTTTTATGGTTTTTCATATATTTGAATAACTTTTATCTGATCTACCATATGTACCCTGATGTACCAAAGTGGTTAATAAATCATTATTATTATTATTATTATATAAGCCCACACCTCCGGCCCTGGTGGGACGATTTCGATGAATGGTTCAAAGTAATAGTATTACTCAACTGCCCGAGGGCAGCCACGTTCCGGATACGCCTACAATATCACAATCCGCATCTATAACTTCATTTTTGACCTCAGTGATCTCGTATTAAAATGAGATATTTTCAGTTTCATTTTTGTTCCAGTTGTTACTTATTGCTGAAAGTTGTAGTTGAGAAGAGAGGAATAAGAAGAAATGAAATTAAGATAAGAAGAAGATAAATTATATACAAAATACCTAAGCTTAACTTGAATATATATTCGGGTATTTTATGTTCATTTATATTTCATATCTGAGGAACAGTGCAAACATTCATTCGCAAAATAATTTATGAAATAAAAAAATTCATGTACGGATTGAATATTTTGAAAGTGGTATCTGGAAATGTAGCGTTCGGAGGTATTTACTTGAAAAACAAAACCAAACGATGAAGAAAACATGTGTACAGATTTTCAATATTGTGCAAAAAGAAATGCAAACACTTTTTAGCAGTCGAAAGTTTAAAACAATTTATGTCGAGTACCTCAAGCATTTATTTACATTTTGGTTGTTGTAATTAAAGCATATTTTTTCAACTATAATTCTATTGCATTTTCTCAGAATTGTTTTTATGAGTAACGACTCGTAATATCTTTTATTTATTTCCAAATAGACATTCCCATGATCTACAGTGTAGCTTTGGGTGGAACGCCTAATACTTGAAGTATGACTCATGCTTTATCACTTGAAACGTTAATTGACGACGGAACTCCCAATATAAGGACTCCGACTCGTGAAACAATAATTGATTATTTTTGGTTCACTTTACGTATGCGATATACCAAGTTAATCCGACAACTGGGTGAAAATTGGATAACAAGATTCAAATTCCTAGAAATTTTCAGGTCAAGCTAATGTAAAGGTGTTGAGTGGTGATAATCAGTATCACTTGAAACGTTAATTTCAAACTTTATTCAGAATTGAAAAATACAAAAGCAAAGTTGTAAATATAAAATAATATCAAGATGAAAATCTTGATTGAAGCCCGGGACTCGAAGTGATGGCGCATTTGCTGTTTCAGTTGGAGGAAAATCCGGAAAAACCCACAACACCATCAGAAATCAGATCATCAACTTTCTCATAGAAAAAGGCACATGCTCCCTGGGAGCTGAGAAAATCAATCTTGAAAAATACACGACAGTCATCGAAGAGGTGCCAACAATTAGATAAGGGTGTTTGCAATATGCAGTATAGTGTCCATTGGAAATGCTGCCGCTATGATTAGATATGGCGTAGATATTATTAAGAGTATTCATTCCATCCTGAGCAGAATATTGGTCCAAATTCAAATTTTGTATGGGAAAATTAATCACATTGTCCAATTTACTGCCATCAGTCGAAGAAACACGTTTTAAATGTATAACTTGAATTTTTGGGAATGTTTGAATACGAATCATCTTTTTGAATTCCCTTTTCATTCCACAAGTTGAACAGTATGGGCTTGCATCGTTAGTCAAAGTCTCCTCTTCTGTCAACAGTTCAATACATTGTGTTAAATTCACGACTTCGTTTGGCAAGTTTGGAATAGGGATTGAAAGTACCCAGAAAGGTTCAAAAGTAACGGAGCAGTAATTACAAATAGTACATCTCAATATAGACTTCAGCTGACCGGCAAATGTATCCACAATTTTGGAATTATGAGTAGACAGATATCTTGTCCAAGAAATGGAAGCTTTCTGATTATCATTCGTGATAACAAAATCGTTTGGTGATGAATGAATCTCTGCACTCGCCTCGTTTAAATCTTCATGTAAACCTACCAGAAGGTATCATAGAAATTCTTCCGAATCTGCTGGGACGTTATGATCGAAGACAGGAAGTGAAATTTCTGGATAGACGGACGAAATGTGAAGTATCCACCATTTCTCGAGAAGAATCAGGACTCCAGATATTTTCCATCACAGATATAAAAGATTTCACTAAATTTTCATTCATTCTTGATGTAGTAGTATTCAAATCCTCCATACAAAAACCATTCTTGAAAAATTCCAACAGAACCTTGGTGTTCGAAAGACATTGGATCATGCTATTCATAAAACAGGTATTCTTCTTAGGCCTCTTAGGCCAAATGTAGAAATGGAGTCTCTTGTTGGTATAGCATGCTCACTCATGTTTAACGAAGAATCCATAGGTCCATTGTTCCTGTAATTCAAAGAAGGTGATAGAGAAACTGTACTGATTTTTTTGGAAAGTACTGAGTGATTATCTTCGATAACTGATATGTATCTCGTAGGAAAATTGGGACGATAAAATAGTCATCCAGTGGATGCGATGGAGGAATTGTACCCATTACAGAAGAAGCATTGCCCCTTTGAATTGCTATACTAATTCTTTGTATCAAAAATGACGTTGAACGTTTATCTTTTGTAGCGCGGCCCACTCTCCTTCCCATTTCATGAATAAAAGACAGAGATTTAGGGCCAAAGACATCAAAAGTTTCGACAGCTATTGGATAGAAAAGATAATTATTTCCAAGATTTTGATATTTCTTTCTTTTCAATTTCTCGCTGGATATTGCTGCAGCACCTGCGGACTTGGAAGTATTTGCTAAATGAGACGCTGCAACTGTGTCAGCACAAGTGATGTCCCACACCAAAGGTTTGCCACATTTCCAAGGTACCAGCGTCATACCATCAGGACGTTTACCATCATTTCGGCTAGTTCCAAGAGGTTCTAACACAGCTGGAATACCTGCCGATACCATAAAACGTTTAATGATATCATTGACTTGATAATGGCTGGATAACCGACCTGCACTTCTGTGACAGCTCAAACCATGAGTTCCTTCTTGATTCACTTCACTACCACAGATACATTTATGAGGAATACAAATATCTGAGACAGTCGCAGTCAATTGATATTCTGAAGAAGACTCGTCGTCTAAAGAGTTCCGAGGAAGCCACAGATATAGCATTCAGCCAAGCTCCGGATTCTTTAATACTAACAGATCTCAGTCGAGCCTTTTCTACTTCAGACTTGGACGAATCAAGTGAATTTTTTGAGGTTACATTCAAAGTGGAAGGTCCCAGGATTTCTGAATGTTTTTCGTAGCTGGTGGCAAATCTACGTTGGTTTGTAATAACCAAAGAGAAACAGCTTCATCAAAAAATTTATCAGTCGTTTCAGAAAAAGTGGAATCAATAAGACTGGATACACTACTTATGGAATCTAAGAAGGCAGGTAAGCCAAACGGAGCCCCAGACCTCCAAGATTCACCGGAAGTGTTGCGTAACCAAGAATCTTCATTATGAAAATTATTAGTAACATTATCCAAAGTATGGCGCATTAAATCGTCCAAATCTTGATGCTCATTGAGACTTTTCCAAGATGGAGAACATCTGAGGGTATACATCAATTTTGGTATAACGAGGCAATTTCTCAAGAGAAAGAATGATATGTGAGTTGGTAGTTCATTCAGAAGGGTGGTGAGTAACTGCAAAGAGTCCTTTTCATTTCTAATATGTCCAGAAAGAGCATTTATAGAAAGGGGCGCAGCAAGAAGGCTGCAATCTGACTTTTCCAAAAATTTTATACCAAGGGCTAATGTTTGGGAAATTTTGGGATTCAAAATCAGTTTTTGGGTTCAATAGTGGAATCAGTTCGCACTTATTGAAATTAAGCTCAAGACCAATTTCTTTCGATAGGATGATAACCTTATCCAAATCTTCCAACACTGTATTGAAATCTCCAGCAATGGAGCCATCATCTAAATACCAACAGTTGAATTCAGATGACAAACTCCTTGTCAATTCTTCGAATGTGAGACAAAATAGTGCGGGTCCCAAGGGTCACCTTGTTGAACACCTCTTTCAGAAGTTATTAAATGATCACCAAAATTCAAATATGATGATGAGTTATAACATTGATTTACAAAAGGGTATATACCAGGAAGGTTATCTCTCACTTTGAGGAGCATGACATTCCTATCAATCATATTGAGGGCATTTCTGAAGTCGAGTTTCAAAAACACTTCGGAAGAAGGGTCTGGATGCTGATTGATGTATCTACGAGTTGAATGAGCAACTGCTTCACAACCTCCTGGCGTACCGAAATCAAACTGTAAGGGACGTAGTGAAGAACCAAGATCTTCTTCAATTCTCATGCAGCGAAGTTTTGCTACTAATCTGCGATAAAAAGTACCAAAAGCAATTGGACGAATACCTCCATTTTTTTTCTGGAGTGCACAGAGAGAAGCACCAAAAAGTAAAGGACATATTTCTAAATTCACCTTGCCAGATGAAAGGAAATTACATAAATTTGTGATTGGAGAAATAAGTTTTTGACCAGCACTACCAGAGCTATGACTGATTATGTCTTGTATATGGCTAGGTCCAAGGGAATACAGACCACCTGCAGAACCGGTACTATTTTATAGCTGCCACAACATCTTCTTCTGAAACTTGGAAAATTGAATAATTTGATAAATCTTGAAATTTCATTCTGGAGTCTGAACGAGGATATTTCAAACGAAGTTCCATAAAGTATAATCATCGTATTTTGCTGAAGGGGGTCGCTGGAACTCATAATCCTAATAGCTGAAGTAATGCCTCCATCTGCGATTTTATTCAAAACTATCTTCGAAGAATTTTGGTTATATTTTTTGGTATTGAAATGTTCTGAAGGAGATGTACTTATTGTAGGATCAACCTTTAAATTTAGAGTTTTGATCAAAGATGCTAGAGATACTTTACGAGTTTCTTTTGAACTAGGTACATTGAATTAACTATATGAAAAATTCAACAGATTTTTCCAACTATCAAAAGAATTCAATTTTATGCATTCATCGATGAATCCACTCAGAACTGAGGCTGAACAACAAACTTGATTTAGATGAATCATAATGAGAATTTTCTCTAGAACATTCTGGTATTGCTGAGTTTTTTCTTCGTGAATTTTTAAGCCCTCAGAAGACTTGAAACTCTTATTACATAAATCACAAGAATAATGAATAATTTCATCATCGTTCATAATCTGAGATAGATGTTGAGAGTTAATTATTTTACTTAGCTTTTATTCAGTAAATCCTTTCTCTTTTCCTGGAATGATTTTCGAAGGGTTCCACTGCATTCGCCCTCAAACGTCAGGTATACCTAATTGAAATTTAATTGACGACGGAACTCTCAATATAAGAACTCCGACTAGTAGGAGATTTAAGCCGGTTCTGGATCTCCACCTCACGACCTTGACCCTCCCAACGCACGCCCTGAAGAGAAGGGAGATTTGGCTATGTGTGTAAGTGTGTCGTTAACCTTGAAGTGACCGAGATGGGCAAGGGTAGAACGCACGCCCCTGACCATGAGAAGAGGGGTTAAGCTATGCTGTAAGTGTATCGTTAACCTTGAAGTGACCCTGAGATGGGCGGGGTAGAGGACATTGCATATTATTCAAGGGACTGCTGTCTCCATAGGAGTCTGACATTGAAGGGTAACTCAAGGTTGAGTGGATGGATAAAATTGGGGGGGGAAGGAAGAAGGCACATAGTTGTGCGTGATTGTGTGTAACGTTGTCTGTCCTTCACCTTGAGACAATCTTGAGCATTGGGGGGGAAGGCATATCGTCCTAGACTCCCTTCACCTTATGATGACCTTGTGTGAAGAGGACATATCGTCCGTACCACGCTTCACCTTGGGATGACCTCGAACATTATGGGAAAGTTATCGTCCTAGACACCCTTCATCTTGAGATGACCTTGAGCATTGGGGGAGAGTGCATATCGTTTATCCCACATTCGATCTTGTATAACCTTGACATTGAGTTGGGATCTGTGAACGGGTAAACATTTTCAAGGTGACCTTCACACGAATCCACTCTGACGTTGTTTCAATATGGAGTGAATCGCATCATGCACCCCAAGGTTGAGTCGGTGGAACCAAACGGAGTGTGACCTCTATTGTGCCCACTTCGCTACATGAAGGAGATGTGGGTGTCGTGTATTAGTTTCTTCTCGACTATCGAGAGCAAGTTTGAAAGATGTATTCTTGTAATTATTGTGGTAAATCGTGTCGTAGTGATAATCTGCATCGCCATCAACGCGAGAGTTGTCGAGGAGGTCCTTCAACAAAGCGTGTAAAATTGGATAATGGCGATGATGACCCCTCGTCACTTGCGCCATCGTATACATGTCAATGTTGTCATCTGACATTACCATATGGTCAAATCAATTTGCACAATAGAACATCAGCACACAGGACGAGTTTATGTGTGCATTTGAGTAATAGCGTGCACATGATCAAAAATGCTTTGAAGTTCCGCATTGCAAGGGTGGATAGCTATGATGTGTATACTGAGTATGGGCCATTCTTCAATAAGATCAAGCACAGAGTCATTGGACTATTGGAAAAAAACATTGAATTACACAACTCAATCAAGGTGAACATGGAAGTGTTTGGCAGTTATGTCATCCAAGCCCAGGAATTGAAGATTATCAAATCATCCAACTCTCCAACCGAATTGTCGATCGATCAGCGATTTGGATGGATTATTCAATACTTTTCGCGATATCATTATCCCCTCACACTACGGAATTTGAGGAGCGTATTCAGGTAGTTGTAACATACAAATTGTGTGAAAAAAGTCCTTCATAATATTTATTTGTTCTAGGATGGAGTTGAAAAATGTTGTTACTTTGAGGTGAATATAAATAAATATAGCCCTCTTAGTGGATCATCATACATAAAGCTGCCGAATTCATCGAGAATAGAAAGGTGATTAATGTGAAGAATGACAATCAGCACAGCTTCAACTCGGGCTGTGACATCCGCATTATTTTCGCTGATAGTTAGTTGAGATGTCCCTTTCCACACTATGATAGCGTCAAATCTGACAGGTAAAGAATTTTTCCAGTTAAATTGGGGATATAAAACGTATGAGTGTTTAAATGATATTTCAGTCAATGTGTATGGTTTAGAGTCTGAAATAGAAAACCAAAAAGTTCAATATGAGATTTTGGGTCCATTACGCTACTCTCGAAGGAAACTCCGAAGACATGTCAATTTGTTGCTTTCCACTGATGAGGGAAGAAAATAGTCATTATTGTTGGATGAAAGATCTTCCCAAAGGACACTAGCACATGAACACAACCATTTTTCTGTGATGGTTGTTTATTATATTTTCTAATGAGCGACTTTTTTGACACCAGTTGCATTTTGTAATCATAAGGTCTACAAACAATACCACGAACGATTTTGAGGATCAATAAATTTGGAAAAGATGGTGGCCGTAACACTTTGATGTTCAAAATTTCTAAAGACAAATGAAAAGTGCCATTTGTTGTGTAAGAAGATTTCGAATCTGTACTGAAGCCTATCCTAACGATGAACCGAATCCCTAACCCCATACACGAATAGAACCTTTCAACACGAAGCTTACCATTTGTTTTTTTGATAAAATGTTCCTTTGATGATAAATCAACAAAATTTGTTTCGTATAGAGGTGGTGATGCGGCAGAGGTTCACAAATGAATAGAAGAAGATTAAAGAAATATATAGATAATCATTTGAGGTATGTGAAAATCGATGACTAAACAAACCCAAAGAGGAAATAAATTTCAAATGCCACTACTTGTGTATATGCGAAAAAATCTTCCTCAGAAGGCGATGCTAGAGTCAACACCACTGCATCCCGGGGAAAACATATCCAGCCGCGCACTCTGCCTGTAATTTGAATTTCAAAATACCAAATTTCATCCCCATTATATGCCATAATATGAGTGGTTATGATTGCCATATGTTCATTATAGAAACCCCAAATCAAGAAAAAATACATATAATTCACAAAATATGTCTATACACATAGCTATCAAAGTAAAGAGGGTAAAAAGAAGAAAAATCATTTAAAAATGAGATTTATAGATAGTTTCAAGTTCATATCGAATTCGTTGGATATATTGGGGGCTAATTCGAATGATAAGCAATGTGTAGAGATGTGTAAGTGTTTTCCTGAAACGAACAAATTGATTTGATGGGACAAAAAGGTGTTTTTCTTAAATTTCGTGGATGACAATTTGAATGAGGATCATGTATCCGATTGAGATTATAGAGAGCTAAACGTGTTTGGGATCTGTTCATGTGAGAGCCTGGGAGAATATTCGGATTTATATTCCAAGTCATGAATGTTGTGTGATGTATTCGCGAATTTTGGAAGTATATGCTCAGATAATATGAGCGGGATCCAACTCAGTATTATACCGCACCGATTACTTGATGATGTTGAAATTCAGACGTGGAACTTGAACTTTCAAACCGACATTGATATGATGAATTTTTCAAAGGAATACGTGGGGATTAGTCAATGCAGTGAAAGGGCAATAGCGAATTATAAGTTTTCACCCTATTTTATCCAGATGAATCGTCATCATTCGTTTCATATTCGGATTCAACAAATCTATATGTTCATGTACATGTCACAACCTTCACCTACCGGTGAATTTTCAGGTTAACTCGTGAAGAAATCACCAACTTGGGCATAATGGATGTGGAGACAATAATTCATATGGATATGTTTTGAGGTTGACATATTATCTCCAAAATTTCACATAAACATTCAGATCTTCCTTTCTGGTGAAAAGCATCATTCCTCCCAATTCCAAGAGCAAAATAAAAAGATTCCAAATTTGAATGACAAACGGAGATACATAGTCCACTATAAGAACTTGAAACAATCCATCTATGGTTTGATTGTAAAGCATACCCATGGAATATTGAGATTTAAGAGTCATGTTGATGAAGTCTTACATCGATCTAAAACCCAAATGCTCAATAGGTCCAACAATAAATTCAAAAGACTTCTAAAACCGGAACAACCTTATGGCAAAACGATGGGAAATATAGACAATAGAATTGATGTAAGACTTGTCACACATTGGCAAAGTGTTCATAGAACTATGGGAGCGAGTGCATTCAATGCCTGAAACTTCAAAGTGCAAATTTTTTCGAAAACTTTGTTGCAATTCAAATGGGGAGGTGGCATCACGATAAACCACAATGTAAGCCTTGTATTTTGGAATTATCCAAGACAGTTATGGATTTTCATTATGAATGTATTGAGAGAGTTTGGTCAGGAATGCTTTTCTGTAATACACCGACACAGACCTGCCATTTCAAAAGTGAATACAGACAAATTTTAGATTTTATAAGAAGTAATATAGACAAATTTGTAATTCTAATTATGAGGAACAGAAAAATTCAATATGCCAGTCACGCCTGTCTGTCTCTGGTAATTTCGATGAGTTCCCGATAATCCTATAAAGCTCTCTGAACTGATGCCAAAGCGTACTATGTACAATCGTTGAACCAAGTTGAAAGGGCTAAAGGTGTGGAAAGACAGTCATAAAGAACCAATTGACTCCTGACGATTAGAAAAAAATTGTTGAAAATGGCGGCAAAATTTTTAGGAAGCATTTCACATGATATGTATACTGAATTGAGAAATAAAGTGGCGCTCTCATTTGATGATGAGCGATTCATCATTCCTAACACAACACAGACACTACCATGGGGATGAAGATATAGAGTTCTATCGATGTGATCCCAACATAAATATTCGCTTGTGTAAGAACATGATTGAAACACTTGCCCAAGAATACAATACAAATCATGAGAGTAGATTGGACCTTCTAATCACATTGTTAAATGCAGAAATGAACTAATAATCCAAAATTGAAACGTTATATATATATATATATATATATATATATATATATATATATATATATATATATTTATATATATATATATATATATCTATATGACCAACCAGCTTCCTGTTTCATACTCCCCAAGCATCCACGTGTTTATACAAACAAACAAAGTTAATAGCCCACTCAGCCTCCGCCACTCATCTCAGGCTAGTTAGCCTCTTGTTATTTACATACGTTTTTGGGAGTTTAGTAACCCTCCTTTTGAAGCTATTGTGTATTTACTGCCTCCTGACACTGTTGCCAATTTTCAGTCAATTAATTCCAAAAATAACAAACACACGGCCTGTTGAAAGTTTATCCGGTAGTTGAGAGTTTGAATTTTGCTCATACCCCTTTAAATGAAATTATTTCAGTAGTATCGTATAACGAGAATATATAATCTACCTCGATCATTCTGAAAATATTCAAGGAATAGTGGCTTAGAAGAGTTCCTAAAATTATACTAGACAATAGTATTCCATGATGAAAGGTAAACTATATTGGGTATATTTTGTGCTATTAGTCTCATTAATAGTAAGAATTCCCATTCAAATTCTAACGTTCCAGATCTTCCACTACGGTTGACCACTCTTATTTTATTTTTTATCGAAATTTACCAAAAATCCAGTTGGTATCTATACATCAGTAAAATTCCAGGAGAGTTCTTGAAACTGACAGATCCAAAGCTCTATACTGGTCACCGTTCGCCGGTCTTTGTCACTTTACTGGTATTAATACATCAAAAGACATAGGCGATGGAAATTTTAAATACCAAATTCAATTGGGGATTCGCTGGATAATTAGTAAAATATTAAAAGCCTTTTTGAGGCCACTACTGATCATTCCACCTCCTAAAGACTACTTAATACAAAAAAAACATAGGAAGTGCAGGGAGGAATATTTCTAGTTGTTCAGATTGTATAATAAATATTAATGTCAATGAAATCTCAAAAACATTGAATGTTATATTTGTAAATAAAAAATTGTAAGAAAATTGTTGACTCTTAACACCAGCATCTGAAGTAATCAGCTTTCAATTCAACTGTTGACTTGAAATTACATTTCTAAAACTTCTTTTGAAATTTATATTTCAACACTTGCTCGCAATAACATCATAAAACGCTCGCCGTCGATAGCAATTAGTTGGTAAGTAGCCGCCACTAGTAAACAGTTATATTTATGTGTTGCATTTCGAGAAAAAAAGTACATAACTGTTCGAGTGATTGTAAGGATCCACTCAGAATGCCCTCTCGAACAAAAATGTATTTTCGCTCTCAATACATACCTAATATTTGAACTCATAGTCAAACTGCAATGCCATATCACACCCCTCATTAAATAGTGCATCCATTAAAACCTCAGACTATACCATTGAAGGTTGATTCTGAGTATCAATAAAAAATTATTTAGATTTGGAGAGATTTCCATGACTTTAACTTCAAAACTAACGGTATTTTCATTTTCACCTTTGGGGATGAAGTAATCAAAACCTTCATAGGGGTTTTACCATGTCATCATAGTCTAGTAGAGAAGTGGTTTCCTGCAAAAATAGGCCAACCTTCTGAATATATGAGCGATGACTCATTCGATTCGGGATGTCATTCTGACGAAAATGTGCTAGTTTTTTAACACAAAACAAAAAATAAAACAGCCTTAGTTTTTGGTAGTAACTCAAGAACTCTTGATGATAGATGAAATAAAAACAGATTCTGAAGACGGACTATTTACTATGAAAATTTTGTCACGGAAATCTATATCAATTATTTATAATTTTGATTCAACGTTGAAAATAGGGGTACGCGCGGGCGTTACGGCAGAGTACAGCACCTTTTGAGGGGCAATTCAAATACAATATTTTTTATACTATCAAATATAAATTTAAAATAAAAATCAAAGTATCAGCTGAACACCTGAAAAATATAATTTCGTTATTTTGTTTTCATTGAATTTTGATAATCGGAGGCTATTGTTAATTGAGTAGTTTTTGGAATCACCTGTTTTTATAAAAACCGAATAATTGTTTAGAGAATGACCCCATATTTTTTTTTTTTTGGGCACATTTTACATGTTACTCAATGATATCATGCAGAAATTGATAAAAAATTGATTATTTTGTTAATTATAAATTTCAAAAAATTACAAAATATGAGATATCGGATAAACATTGTATTTTTTTGATATTCCACATTATTACCAGTTTTATATCTGACAAAGACATTTCACAACGTTCATTATATTCTTTTTAAAATTGTTTTTTTTCATTTTCTCATTATTTAAATAATATATTTAGAATTTTTTTTCTTCCAAAATGCGGAATTGGTTATTCTCCACCTAATAGGAAAACATTTTTTTTTTATTAATAATTCTTTATTTAGTTAACAATTAGTTATAAACAACCTTTTTGATTATGCTGATTTTTTGAGTAGTACAAAAATAACAAGAACAACCATATACAACAAACTGTGGTTTTCTCATATTTTGTTATCTTTAGAAATGTATAATTACCAAACTAAGTAACTTTTAAACAATTTTATAGCGTGATATAATCGAGTACACTGTAAAATGTGCTTCAGGAAGCAAGAAATCATGGAGTCATTCTGTGAACAATTATTCGGTTTTAATGAAACGGCGGTTCAAAAAACTACTCGAATAACGATAGCTTCATTATCAAAATTGAATGAAAAAATTCCCAAAATTACATTTTCCAATGATACATAATACAATAATTTGGGATTTTAAAATTTATATTCATAATATAAAAATATGTGTGAATTGCTCTATCGAGAGGTGCTGTAGATCAGCGTAACCCCACAGAAGCCCCGTTTTAATTCATCGTTGAATTAAAATTATTAATAATTGGGATAGAGTGCGAGAGTAACATTATCACACGAAATTTATCTTTTTTTCCACGTTTTATTTTTAATTTTTTTTTTTTTTTGTTAAATAAATCGAAAAATACGACTTTTTTAGAATGTCATCCCGAACCGATTGAGTTTGATACACGGATTTTTCCTAAACAACATATGTTATAAAAGGAAAAAAAATATTATCCCATAGCGCATGGTTTGGAAAATATTTTTATTTGTGGAAATATTGGTTGAGGATTCAGTAATATATATTGATATTACTTATAATTTCATTATGAAAAAAAAAACAATAATCTAAAAATACGTGTTTCGTTATTAGAGAAGAAAAGGCCAAAAATAGCAGTTTCCATGACTCTAACTTTAAAACTAACAGTATTGTGATTTTCACCCCTTTAGGGATGGAGTATTGAAAAAAACTTGGTTATATACTCATGTCATCATAGGAATACGCTATCAAAATTTCAGCTCTTTGTGTTGAGTTATTTGGTCTGGGCGTTGAAGTTAGTGAATCAGTCAGTCAGGACATGTAATTATATATATATAGATTATTTCAATTCATTAGTGTCTATATGTATATGTTCTGTTGACTATTTTTTGTTGGTATATATCTAAAACAATGGGCTACTGATTTTATAACATAACTTGTGTCACACACCCAAAAAATTCCATCCTTTTTTTGTACATTTGAACAGTGCATGTTCTGATTGAAATTGAATTCATTTGAGTCGTTTACCTGAAAAAATTTTTCATGATTTATCTGTAATCTTGAACCTTGAATCTCAGATTCCTACATCAGTTAATTAATAATCCATTCTAAGCAACCTCATTCAGTAACTTCATGGACACAATATATTAACCGAAACTGAATAATACAAATCAAATACAAGACACATTACGAGAATATAGATTTTCTGATATGTGGAAACAATGCAAGCGTTTTTCAGGTTCACAAAATACTCAACTCACACGAGAATATATTCAAGTAGGGATTCTATATGAAGATTGTTTTCATTCAATGAAAGAAAGAAATTAATTTTTTTGCTTGAGAAGATAGCGAAAGTTTGGTGTCCTTTGTTGAATCTTGCATGAGAAATTGTTTGAGTGATTTGTGTATTACATTGTCAAAGTACCTTTTTCTGAAATGGTGAAATATCGCAATATTTGTGGACTCCCGAATAAATCTTGACGTAATCGCAGTAATATAAATTGCGGAATCGATGAGAAAAAGTATTTACCAGGCTCATTCTCAAATATTTGGGAGGCAATTGCAGCTTCCACAATTTATTTCGTTCGTGCGCGGAAAGAATACATGTTTCTTGATGACAATCTGAAATGAATGATATTTGTGTGCATCCCCTGTGTTGCCAAATTGGGGGAAGCCCAGTGACCTTCGAAAGTATACGTTTCAAATACTATAACATAAACAAAGTATATAAGCAGCGCACTTCAGCGGCGAGGGACTGCACTAAATTTTAAATGGCTATCAAAAAATCGGGCAACTTGGACTCCTCCATATTTTGTGGCAAAGTGTTTGTTACTATGTTACATGTCGTATGCGACATTTTTAGAGTGGTTACGGCCTCCGTATCGGAGGCTCGGTGAATCGGAGTCTCAGTGAACCTCAAATTAACAAGGCCGGAGCCCACTTATACGATATATATATATATATATATTATATATATATATATATATATATATATATATATATATATATATATATATCATAGGTTACTTGGAAAATTCATATTTATCCGTCATATATATGGAAATCATTATTCGATTGATCAGAATAAGTTTGTTATTATATGTGGAAGCATGAGCAATGTCAGACAAATTCGGTCGCAAACGAAAATGTAATAATGCACCAGCCTTACGTAGGCCTGCAGGCATCAACAAGCTCAGATCGGATGGGCAGTATGGCATGCAAGGAAAACGATTGAAGAATATTGGGGAACCAATGGAAGACCAAGACTGTGTAACTCGTTCATTTGTCAAAGAATTGTTTAATGATATATCTGAGGATGTGTTGAGAGTATCACAAAGACAAATCATTCAAGTGGAGACAACACTCGAAGGAAAATATGACAATATATGTATGATGAACTTGAGCAGAAGAAGAAAAGTACATGCACCGCTCACTTGGAGATTTTTACGATATGAATATACTGAATATATGTAAAATAGATTATGTAAAAAACATGCTTGTATCTATTTTGAAATATAATTCATGAATATGAATGATGTATATTTATTCTTAGTTCAGAAATGTTTCTTTACCTAAATAAATAACTTGTGAAATACATTGCAGAATGTATTGTACCTACAGTACTCATCACCAAGTGACATACTGAATGCTTTGTCAGTAGTGAAGAAACTAATGAAATGCCGTCAGTTGAATAGAAATGCAACTGGAGGAGTGGGGATAAGCGTCCTCTGCGCGCTGAGGTGAGAACGTCAGCGCCCTCGGCAATTAACAACTTTCTAAGTGGGAGGAGCTAACTCCCCACTGCATAAATACCACACTCCATTCCTCTAGAATTACATGTATTATGGCTTGGTAGACACAGCCTATTGCGGGGTTGGAGCGATGGTCCAATACTCCATTAATTCTTTGATGTATTTGATATCAATATCTCAATATTCGTATAAACACTATGTATCCAAGAATTATGTGTGAGTTAATAATAACATAATAAATTGCAAACATTCATTTCGGGAAACTAAATTGAATATAGAAATTTGTTTTATATTCAAAAGTCAATTGTTTTCAAGGAATTGGCAAATAATATGATCTGCCATGGATTGATAGCCTCACTTCATTGATTTTCAATCTCAATCGTGATGTTTATAATTTGTCACAGCGAACACAGACTACAACTACAGACTACAACTACAACACACACACACAATATACACGCAACCAATCCCAGGTGAGCTAACCAAATGCCCCGTTAGCAAGGACCAAAACTGTCAATAAATGAACAAGAAGTGAATCAGCTTTGCAAATATCTGATATCTGATTGAGTTGACATACTGAATGCTTCGTCAGTAGTGAAGTAACTGAAATGCCATCAGTTGAATAGAAATGCAACTAGGTACTCCAAGAACTTGCAGCAGGATACGATCATTATGATAATATTTTGTATGTCTAAAAA